>JAOTRR010000032.1:12665136-12677825 GCA_028570945.1 Gogo arcuatus
AAGACCTCAGGGAACTGTGTCAACTTGTGGAAAAGGAGTATAATATGTCACCTTTGATACCATTACTTTCAGATGGGCAAATGTCAGAAGCATTAGGCCAGTTCTCTTTAGGAAGTGAAACAACATTTTTATTTATTTACAGAAAATTAGTTTCTCTCTCTCTCTCTCTCTCTCTCTCTCTCAAAAAAAAGAAATATACATGTATTTGTCTGTGGTAATACTTGGTCTATATATAAAAGTGTCAGAAAAATGTACAAATATACTCATGCGCTACCATTAATATTCACATTTCACACTTTTTCCTTCCCTTCCTTTCTACATATTCAGCTAATATTCATTGAGGAAAGAAAGCGAGGGCGGTAACAGGAGACAGACGCAACAAGACCAGCTGAGCCACATCACTCCTATCATGCTGGGGTGAGAATGAACTGCCTCTCAGAAGAAAAACGTCATGTCTTTCACCATAAACAATTGTTTTTAAAATGAGGTTTGTGAACAAGTGTCTGATGAACTTATCTCCATCCTGGAAAAGAGTACACTCTCATTACCCCTGAGGAACACCGTATTAATGAATTAAGAATATAATTCAAGTTTTAGAGTCAGGGGAATGGTATTTTTTAGTAACGTGAGTCAGTCAAAACAAATGCAGGTTATTAAATATCAAGGTAGGAGGATGGGGGAGTTTACCTCAGAAGTGACCTCAGAAGCCTGCTGATGTAGTACAGGACTGTTACTGTGATCCCTGAGAGTACTATCTGCAAGGGTTTGCTCACTGCAGTAAAAAGACCGACCTTGGGCAGTACGATAGCGCTAATAGGCTTAAAAACATGTCTCAAGATGAACTCCTTGACACTGTTATGCTGATATGAAACTCATTTTGTGCTCTTTTTTTTTTTAAAGAGAAGCCTTGTTTGTCTTTCTTTATCAGTACAGAAGACAAACCTATAAGATTCTTCTAAATGATTGACATGAACGCAGTTCATAAATTTGAAATGGCCTCTTCAGAAACAGACGATTAAAGCGAGGACTGAAATAGTTCAGCTGATGTTCCTTTGAAGCACGATTATCATATCTTATCATATCCTGCTTTGCTTGTTAAAAATGATGCCATTGGGCTGCAGTAATAAAACTGAATCATGATAAATCACACAGATGACATAACCTCAGTCTCACAGCAATTTAGACTGGAAAGCATAATGGGGTTCTGTTGGGCAGTCAATAAACATAAATGTGAAACAAATACTTGTATACTTTCATAGATTTTTCATGATCTCTAAATCATGCTCTTAACCTGTATTCAGAGATTGGGGCTACATTTTCAGAAGGAAGAATTTGGGGTTACAAACCTAGTCATTGGAGCTCAAAGTAAACACAAAACAATGTAATTTACACCTGAACGCTAGCAGATATTGCAAAAATGTTCAAGTTTAAAGGTTTTAGCTTTGAATTTGCTTTATATAGTCAAACATTTTGAACATTTATTGATGGAACTCAACAACTGCCCTTAGACATCCATTATAAGTGAATTTTGAGCAAACAAAAAAGTTTGAGTTTTATGTTCTTTCTCAGATCAGGAAAACGTGTCAGACATGATAGATAGGCGTAGGGTTGTTGGAGTATTCCTTTAATAGAGCATTAAAAATAATTTCAAAATACTCCCCACACTCAAAGCCCCAAACAGCTATGTCCATACCTGGAGGGAGCTGCCGGGGAAGCTGCTGATGGCCGGATAGTCGGTGATCTGCAGGTCATGCACGTGGCCATTGAGAACAGCGGCGGACAGATGCACCCGGCGTGTGCGGCTTGATGAGGCCACGTCACTGTAGTCATCGTGGAGGAAGCGCTGCACAATGGCTGTCTTGCCTACACCCTGTGCGCCCAGCACCGCTATCCGGAATGGAGGGGGCATAGCACCACGTCCTCCTCGGCCTCGGTGGGCCCCACCGCCCTCCCTGCTCTCGCAAACTGCTGGCCAGTGCATTCAGGAGGGTACCAGGGCCCTGCATAGTCCTGACCAGGGCACGGGGAGCTGAGCTGGGCACAGCACAGCCCCATTCATAGGACGACTAAACCGGGGCCCTAGAGATGAAGGGGAATTGGGGTGAAGTGAGTGGGCTGTGCTCTGTGACATCCATGTGAAGGTACAGAACAGCAAGTAAGCTTATTTGAAGATGGAATGATGACCTTATCAGACAGACCTTTACAAATGTGATATACATAATGGAAATGTATTCACAGCAGTAAAACAACCACTGAAATGATATTTAGTGGTGGTGACATATCTGATTATGGTTTATACAACCAGGGATGCTAGAAGGAATCTTGGGCCTGCTGACAGGTTAATGTACTCTGTTCCCTTGGGCAACTGTTGTTTCTTAGATCTCCCTTGCCTACCCAGGGCTCTAAGGATCAAACCTCACACCTCCTAATAAAATACCTAGCTAACCAAGCAACTTTATATCCATAGATGTGTAACAGATTGCGAAAACATTTGATGACAGATGAGCTGACAGAGCATGGAAGTACTGCATCTGGAACCTTCAAATACGGCTCATTGGTTAAAGCTGTGAGCTGCTGATCTGGTGGGTGTGAGTTTAAATCCCTGCTACCACCTTTTGAGTTATGATCAAAACCCTTAACCCTCAACTGCTCAGTTGTATCCTGACACCACCTTCATATCTGTACACTACAAATGCTGCAGAAAATATTTTCCCCAAAGACTGAATTATAGGCTGCAAACACTTTCATACACTAATATGTATGAACACTGCATAAAACCTGGATTGGCTTGTGAATGGGCTGCAAATGGTACCAGCAGTACTGTAGTCATTATTATAACTTCTAAATCTAAGTACATGGAGATATAAATAGATATGAATAGAAAATGCCATACTGCCAAATGTAAGCATACATACTGTACAATTGCATACTCGTGCACAGATGTATACTATGACTACAAGTTATGATTTGGAAATCAAATTATACCCCACTGCATAACTCTAACAAATATAGCTATAAGAAATATTTTAATTTTATATGCCCCACCCTGACTTGAAATGCGCGCGCTATTATGGCTGCTTATTGTGTTGCTATGTAAGGTGCAGATTTAGTTATCCTAAAGTCAATTTTTTTCCCCATGCATAGGTACCAAGTGATACTTTCCCTCGACGGCAGTTAGGAAGCTCGATTCTGCGCCACGAGGAACAAACCGACCAACCGACTTTTCACGACTTCCCGACTCGTCCAATGCGTAGGAATTCCAGGTGCCTCCAACAGCAGCAGGAACGCTCCGGAAGGGACATCCTCCTGTTTCTGGTGGTGCAACCCCCCATACAATAGATAAATAAATAAAAACAACAGGTCCCGATGGTCGCGCGCCAATGAAAAATACAAAAGTACGCACGCGATCGTAACCTTGCAGCTCGCACAGAGGCTCCGTGCTCGCGCTCTTATACGCAGACTGATTTGCAAAAAAAAAGAAGAAGAAGAAGGATGCATGTTGGTCAGTCAGCAATCGCTCCCTCCCTCCGCGTGGAGATGCTCTCCGCCTCCGATATGACACACGGACCCGAAATAATAAGATATATTGCAGTTGTTTAGCTGCAATTAGTTGTTTAGCTGCATCAGACACAGGCACGAGGAGAATAAACATGCACGCGCCTTGCACGCTTTACTGGATCATATGCATTATGCTTTTCCAATAATTGACTCAAGTTGCGTTTTTTTTTTTTTTAAATTATTTTTGCATATGTTTGCTTAAAGGAAAACTACTCCCGTGCATATCCCTGATGTCTGATTTGTCGCAGTTTTATACCGATTTCTCTCAGGATGTTTTTTGTTGTTGTTGTTGCTTTACTACTGAACATGTGTGCATCCTGCGTGCAGTAGTAAGTAAGGCGGCTGTTTCTTAGCAACCCAGACCTTTTCCCCCTTGTTGCTAAGTAACCACGTGGTCTATACCTGTCCACGCGTTACTTAGACGCTCGGTGGCCAGATGTGTCCAGGTGTGTAAGTGAGGTTCCCATCTGCGGGAGTCGGGTTTAATGGAGGCTTTGAATCTGAAATTTAAATTGTGCGTGAAATACACATGAATGCAGCACAGGTTGTCTGAACTCAGCTATTATCTTCAGTAAGCAGGCTACTGTTTTTAAGAAATTTCAACCCAGACATTTTGTCTGTGCAAATATGATGGACATATTTGCAAGAAGTATTTCAAAAAGTGAGAAAATATTTTATTCTGTGCATTTTGTCTGGATACAAACAGTAGAAGTGGCCTTGGTCTGCTCTGAGTACCCGAATATCAGGGTCAGTCCTGGCCTCAAGTGCTGGATTGACATCCAATCAGTTCAATCAATCATTCTGATTAGTCAGATGATGTTGGTTTGTTTAACAGCACGACTCGGATCGTAGTTCCAGCTGCAAGGCAAATCATATATTAGGTTTATATTAGTGCATTTGTTGTAATACGTTATCCTTTCTACAGTAACAACTTAGAAGGAATTATATAGAGGAAGGAGTCTCCAGTGTCAGCACTTTGTGCCAGCCAGAGTTAAGCTGTAACTTTTGTTTTCGACATCTTCAGGACAGAGAACCTCTACTTCTTACTCTCTGCGGTTTCTCAGTAACGTGACAAGCTGCGTTTTTAACTTCAAGAGAAAAAAACAAAAAACAAAACAGGCTGGTGGTACAAGAGGAATAAAAGACTTGGTGCTCTAGCCGCAATGATCACTTTTCGTGATGGTGACAGTAACTCCGTTTTGGTGTTGGGCTACATCACACCCTTGTAGTTGATCATGTCATATTTCATACCTTACTCAGTAACATGGTGGAAAGATGGCTTTAATACTGAAGCATCTTCTTTTACTGTCATATTACTGGAAAGCTTATTTGGGCTGTCAAGCTCTTTTCAGTATTCAGCTGGAAGCTGTAATAAAGTGGAGAGATTACAGGCTGGTACATGCGTCACCAGGATCACAGGCATTATCTCCAAATCCAAGAGAAGCACAGAAACACACACACACACACACGCTACGATCAGGGACATTTTTTATTACATTTATTCAAAAATGATAATAGATGAAGCAAAACCATCAGTAACAAGTGTCAGGGCAAGGAATGACTAAAGAGGAAGTGGAATGACTGAGGAAGTGTTAGCTGTGGTACCTTTAAACATGGTAGACAAGAAGACTGCCTTCTGTTTTTAACATCTAGACAATTTTTCAAAAGAAATTTCCCCACAACAGGTGCAAATTTAGCTACCTTTCCTATGATCTGATTACTCATGCGCATTATAATAACTAATGTAAATGAATGCACTACTGCACATCACATGATGCTAAGTTGATCTTAATAGGATTTAACTCAGGATTTAACATTTATATTAGCCAGAATCTAACAGAATCTGCAGCATGGGAGGTTCTTTAGAGCAATGCTTCCATGGGACACGTCCACATTTACAACAACATACAAAAGACAGTTCTGCTCTGTTAATCATTAGCATAAAGCTCTACAAAAATGACGTGAACGTTCAGGCTCTAGCATGTACACTGTTAGTGAATGAGCAATTTCTAATATCCATAAGTGCGATACTTGATATGAATCACAGTACACAATAACTGCACAGAACCATACAGCTATATGAGGATAAAATGGGTTAAATTTAACTGTCTTCGCTCCAGAAATGAAGAATATGAAAGTGCTTGAAACAGAAAGCGAACACGTGCCCAAATATCTGTATACTTAACAATAACTGCTGGCTGCTTTATGGCAGTGGTTGTAATATGAAGTGTAATTGAGATTGAACAACATACATAATATTAGTTTATGCGTGAGTGAACAAGTTAAGGTATGCGAAGCATATTTCACATCCATACAACAGGCAAAGTACTATTTAAAGTGTGTTTTTTTTTTTTTTTTTTAACTCAAGGCAAAATGATTAAATACCCCACAAGCACGATTAAAAAACCCCACTGAGCTACTGAATAGTGGTTCTGAATAGTTGTTGACTAATCTGAATTGAAGACGTGCATTGGAACCTCGTCTCCTCTGCCTCATTCTGAGATATCGAGGCCACAAAACCTCAGTTTATGTGGCACCGATTCTACCTGAGAACGTCAAACCAAAATTGCACTGAAACCGCCTGACTCACTGAATCATTTTTGTTGAGTGGAATAATCAACCATGGCTAATACAGGGCATGTGCAAGTGTATACAAGGAACAATAGTTACACTCCATTCATGGACATTTTCATAATAGTAGGCATATAATAAATGCGACTGAGAGGCACAATGCACCACCTACAACTTTTATCCACAACACAGACATTTTGGCTAAAGCATATGGCTGCTACCAGAACACTATAGAGAGCAGGGGAACAATACAGATCCTAGAAACGAGAAATGAGAAGAGGTGTAGTTTGTTCTTGTACCACAGGAATGACAGGAGGAAAGGCTGTTTGTGGGGAGGTTGTGAAGATCTTCAGTTCTTCAGCACGGCGTCATACATCTGGTACACATACTGAGACACCTCTGGAGCTCTGCACTTCAGGGAGAGCTGAGAGAAAATAAAGAGGGGAAAAAAAAAAAATTTATAACCATCAGTCAATGACAGAAACGTGTTTTAATTATCCAAATTCACAGCGAACAGTGCGGTAGACAATTAAAACCTTTGCAAAGGTCAGGGGTGAGCTCTGCTCACTCTAAGTGCCCAGGTTTACTTGTCATTTTAACCATTTTCTTCTTCTTGAATGAAAGGATGAACTAATTAGCATGAATGTGGTAAAATGTGTTTAGTAATGAAAAGCTGTTGTATGTTGATAAAACCTGCGTACTCCACTCAAGATCAATTATACTGTGTGTGAGCTCAGCTGAACAATCTGTCCTTACCTTGAATGAATAATCTGCCATTCACTTCAGGGAGGCCTGAACAAAAGCACCCGCCTACATAGCTACACGTCTCTTGCTTGATGCCACAATGCATATTTCAAGTTTACATATGTTTAATTAGGCAGGCTAGTGTAGAAAAGCACTACCTACACACAAAACAGTAGATCAGGGGTATTCAAGTAAAATGTATAAAGGATCAGTTACGTAAGCATTCCTTGCATGCAATTATCTGAATAAGCAACTAGCTTGATGGCTAAATGAAGCAGTTCATGGCTATACAACAGTTTGAAATGATTATGTTTTGTTAAACAAACGCTTCAAGCTATTGATTATGTTTTGTCAGCAACATGGACTCACTGACTTCATGAAAGACATACTTGCAAAAAAGAAGCACACTGAATGTGACCCTTTGTTGTATTTCAACTAAATGGTTTGACAATACACTGGTCTAATAAACTTCCCAGATTTAAAAAAAAGTCACATCCACCAATAGAATGTCAATAGGTTGTGCACCAGTACAAATTTAATTTAACATAAAAGCAAATGGTTGGTTTGTTGTCCAAAGTCTTTTGTATTTCATATATCTAAGCAGAACAAAACACTGACCCACCCACATTGGCCAAATATGCGAGTGACGAGCCTGATAGAACGGTGGGACCATTTGATTGGATTGCTGGACCACCGTCCCATAGAAAATCCCATGTATGGAATAATCTGGACTAGAAGGTGAAACACCAAAGTAGGCACCGATGAACTTTACCCAGTTAGTGGCAGAGTGCAGCAACACTAACAGGAAATCATGACAGTGGTGGCAACGTCTACTGGAAAAGTGGGACTGGATCTGGTGTGATATCAATCCAAATACCTCAAGTTCCTCTGTCCCATGCTATCATTACACATAAAACCAATGTTTCGCATAAGCTTGTCAAAAGCATGGTTGATTACTTAGCTTACTTAGCTTTCATACCCATTGTTCCATTTGCTGAGTCCGAAGCAGAGCAATATTGGGTCCAAAAATGGATGAGGGCCATGTAGGGCTGAAAACCTACTCAATCGTTTTCATTCATTAGTTAGAAATATGGTGAAAGAAAAATAAAATGCTGCAACCCAAACACATCCTGCAGTTGAGTCGACTCAGAGGCTGCGTTCGAAACAGAAGGTTGCTGCCTTGTTGCCTCGCTGCTGTAATAGACAGCTCTCTTATAAGGCAGGAATTTCAACTGAAGGCATCTAAGGACATTTGATGCGAAAGACCTTTTAATATAGCATTTACAGTAACGTTTGACCTTATAAACAGGCCATGTAACTAAGCCAACTAACTAACTCTTTGGTTAACAGATGCCTCATAAAATCATGTTTACTTCTTGGTAACTTTTCAAAAATGTAAGCAAAAAAAACAAAACAAAACCAAAATGCATTTTTGTATACAAAATCACTATTCTGTGAAGTCTGGTCCGCCATCTTTTTTTTTTCTTCCCCCGTCACTTGAGGAAGCTGCTGCACAGATTTATGGGTAATAGGCAGCACTGAGGTTACATCAATGTTGCCTTCAATTGCAGGAGGTTTGAAGGCATGCTAGAAGACAGCAAACGACAGTTTGATCTGTTTCGAACGGTCCATGATGCCTCGCTGCCTTGTTAGACATCCTCCCCGTTTCGAACGCACCCAGAGTCAAATTGCATTTTTTATTCGCTTTCCGGAGTTTGCTTGGAACCGGAGTAAACCTAAATTCTTCATTCTGTTCCACTCCTACTTCCAACTGGTGAGATGTGAAAGTGCAGTGTGTTCCGTAACAGTCAGTCTAAATCTTTTCGTCACTTGCTCCCGGCTGCAAAGCCAGCTGGACAGGCTCTATTATTAATCCAAAGTCTAGCTATGCCAACGCTGTCAAGAAAAGCAAAGCTAAATTCCTATTAAAACCAATTACATCAAGGTTGGATCATTCTCAAGCTGGCTCGGGGATTACAGGTAATCAGGCCCTGTGGCAGAGACCGAACAGATGCCTGCTAGAAAAGCTTGAAAGGTCAGTGCTCTAATCAAAAGATTATGACTGCATGTCAGTGTTTGCATTAAATGATTCACTACTCTGGAAGCGAGACACATGCACATAGAAATACATTTTCAGTATAAAAGCAGATGTATGGCTCTTGTTAACTTGTCAGACCAAACACCAACCACTAAGTGACGTTTAATATAATGACACTTTGCCAGGGTGTGGTAGGATGTGCACTGAAAACACCAGAGAACATTACATTCACTTAATTCTAGATGTTCCATCCTTGACAAACGTCCTTCAGTGGAGCTGCTGCAGTAGGTTCTGTGTATTACTGCAAAATGAAGGCCACTCTCTCTTCTCGTCATGAGGTACACAAGGGAATATAAAAAGTTATTTCAATGCAACGTCACATGTACCTGGACTGCTTATGTCACTTATTACAATTTATAAATATTTATCAGCACTGTAGCATATCAAAAGCTTAGTTTACGTAAGAGACATGTAGAGAACAAGGAATTTAATGATGCACTCTGGCCTTCAGTGAAAAGCATTTTTACACTCCAGAACCTTGGAAAATATAATGCTCTGAGGAGGTGAAAAAGTCTTTAAACCTACAATGTCCTGTCAGAGGGCACCTCGTAGGTCAAGGCATTCTGGGCAATCGATTGAGCTTTAACGAAAGCCTGTCAGTAATATATTCAGGTCTTTCAACCTTCCTGCGCACAAACAGCATAGGATTAGGATTGCCAAGTCTTCCAGGAAGGCCTTTGCGCTCTAAGATTAAAACGTTAACGTTAAAGGAAAATAATTAATCTGGTTTTTTTTGTGTATGTGGAAATATTTTTTTCTTGAAATATCCTCCCAGAGAATCCTCATATCGCATCACAACACATTGCTGTTGACTTTGCATCTAAATAAAAGGGTAGATGTGTGCTGCCTGTGGCGTTTAGCTTCATCTAGTTCAGGAACCGTTCATAGTTATTTATCATTATCAACTCCTGCGTTCACACATCGAGTTACAGAAGGCGCTTACTGTGTAGTTGGGGTTGCCAGGTTGGATGCGGAGCTCGGCGAGGATCCAGATGCCGTTAGTGAGTTTCAGGGACTGGTAGAGCATGTCCTGGCCCTCCACGTTCCGCTTGGCGATGGTGTAGATGTTGTTATTCTGCAGCTTGCCTGACACGGTGTCTGTCGGGGGCCACACACATACACACACAGTCAGTTACATGGTCACACTTTGCTTGATCACATGAAATCATGTCAGGATGTTTGAAATTTGTCCATGAAGAAAGAGGAGGGGGAATACAGAAATGGCACACAAGCTCTATAAGGCTCTAAGCGGTCCTCACTAGTTTTAATGCAGTTAAAGGAGATGCTAAAATGGGATACTACACCGCTACATGGCATTAAGTAACACAACTGTAATCTAAACTCTAATCTGTAAACTACACCACATCCTACAGGTCTGTTTTTTTTTGCTGACATTTAGTGAACCAGTGACATTTGTTCTTTTCACACTTTAATGTGACTCATCTGTAAAGGGCAGATCTTTCTGTCTTGACCTTGCTCAATTTTGTGAAAAGGCTGTGAAATCATACAAATACAGCATTAAACCAACATTATATTACACTGAGAAGTGAAGCCATCCATTTTCTTACAGATCAATTACCTGTGATTTATCGTGCTGTGTCTCAAACTGAAGATGAAACAAAGGCAGCACAGATTTATTAGCTATTTACTGATAGAGCATTGATTGACTGAGCAATAGAACCTTTTCACATGTCTGACATTTCAATGTGGTAGAAGTCATTGAACTTTTTGGTCTTGGCACAAAGCACTAGATTTACTTGCACTAGAAAGCAAACACTGCTCATCATCTTTACAGTGAAGCTTGGTGGTGGTAGCAGCATGTAAAGTGTTAGCCTTGATTTCTTTGTTGCTTCTCTGACTAATGCCCTCCTGACTTAGACGATGATTTTTAGTGGATGACCTTCACTAGGCAAAGTCAGGATTGTGTAGCATTCTTTCCATGTTTTAATGCTGCTCCACAGGATTGGGATTATTTTGGGGATTTTTTTTTTTAAAATAACCAAACCCCAACATTCATAAAAAAGTGTGGTGTTGCGGTCACGTTTCCCCTACATCCAGACGACATCTGGAAGTGTGAGAAGGCTCCACAGTCTTGTATCAATTCCACCACACAGTATCACTCTAAAGTCCTGACCCCTGACAGATTAGTGTAGGGGGGCTGAGGCAGCAGCTGTAACAGCGAGCTGATGGTCGACAGACTGAGATCAGATGGAGGCCTGGCAGGGCATCAGAATGCATGGGAGGGGAGAGAGAGAGAGAGAGAGAGAGAGAGCGCAAGAAGAGGATGATGACACCAAGGGCAACTGAGCTTTAAAAAGCAGTGAATTAAAAAAATAAAAAATAAATAAAATAAAATTAGGAATTAGTGTGAGACTGAAATAATGAGTGATAAACAAATAGGTGAAACAAGAGTGTCAGAAATTAAAACCTCAGTACGAAAAGAGGGAAATCAACCACCATGTTGCTTAATATTTTCCCATAACAGTGTCCCAACGGGTTTTATTCCTTTTACATCACAGCAATTTATTCATTTGAATTAATTACAGAACGATGCACATTAGGAAGTAAGAAGATATTGATGCTTCAGACTGACAGAGTGCAGTTCGACAGGCAGGCAGCCCAGTCGCATGGTTGCATAATCCCCCTATCACTGTTCCTGTCAAAACAGAGACCTGCACTCAAATGAACCACAGCCTGAATGTGCATGTTTCGATAAGACGGTGTTCTTATTGAGGGGACAGAGTGAGTGAGCGAGGGCAGTGCTACAGTCCTGATTGCTGAGCTGAGCTTCAGTCAAACGTGGATAATAATAATAATAATAATAATAATAATAATAATAATAATAATAATAATAACAACTTTTCCAAATCGAGTCACGGCGTACACCTTTATAAAGACCAAAACAGCTGCAGGAGCGAGCGAGTCATACTAAATAGAGGTCCTGTCTTATCAAAGAGAATGACTTGATAATGAGAAAGCAAGAAGTGCCTTTTGCAGGCAGAGTGCTCGTTTCAAATGAGTCACAAATGGAAAGCTGAGGTGTGAAAGGGAATATCGACTTTGTCTCCCCTCTGTGCAAAAGACCTCAACTGAGCAGTGTGTGTGATTATTCGTAGTGGAGATCTATTTAAATACACATACACCTGCGTGTTTGTTGATTATTAATTATTTGACGATTTTTTTTCATAAGGCTACGAAGAAAACAAAACACACTCTAGGCCACATCTGCCTCACAATGTCTTTAAACAAGCGAGAAGCAGTCGATCAGCAATCGAGCACAGTGGTAATGAGGAAAAACACCATACTGCGATAATCAGTGAGATTTCTTCCCATTGTCTGAAGCTCTACAAAATCACATCTACATTTTCAACACTGATGAAGGTGGAAGTGATGCAGTCAAGGTCAGCATGAGTCAAAGATGATGAATTTTCTCAGAAATAAAAAACATACCAAACTGTACTTTTCCTTGTTGCATGCTGGTACTATCAAGTCTACATCTTTTTGTCTCATTAGTATGCACCTTTCACCTTTAAAATAATTTTAGGTACATAATTGGACCTTAAAGGTGCATTAAGTACGATTAGCATAAATACGCAGGTGATTATAGAAAATCGCGCACTCTGATTGGTCGAGAAATTTGGACTATTTCTCGATAATCACCTTGAGCGACTCGGCAAAATGGCTGCCAATCGCTTTGTCACTGTAAGTGAGGAAGAAT
>JAOTRR010000032.1:12683815-12694643 GCA_028570945.1 Gogo arcuatus
ATTAAGAAAATGATTTTTTTTTTAATTTAACAAAAGGAATATTTAAGTTGATAAAAAAAAAAAATAGGAAAATGAGTGTTGCATTTTTTGCATAAAAAAAAATTCATTTAACTTTTTTTAAAAATATTGTGGGAAAAATCAAATTGTGAACCCGATATTGTGAATCGAATCAAATCATGAAACAGGAGAATCTTAGATGCCTATTACACGGCTCATCTGAATACTCGATTCTGATTGGTCAATTATGGCATTCAGTGGTCTGGTTTTACTTTTATAACAGATCGTTGCTTGGTATAACAGACCATTGCTATGGACCACGTCATTAGCGGAAGATGATCATTATTACAAAATAAACCTCTTCAGGGTGATTCAAGACCCCTCCAGTTTGTGTCAGGGTCCTTCACCATCACCCTGTGAGGGTATATTTTGCAATAAACGTACACAATTTTGTCATTAGGAGCACAAACCTTACACAACGTAGGATACTTTGCATAAGTTGAGAATTATAATGGTGCTATCAAGACAGCTGGTTCGACTCCATGGCCACTTAAAAGTTAAAACGTCAACCAATGGGCTCATTTAAAACATTTTTTGAGTTTTACTATAGTCAAGGTTAATATAGTCTACTTACTGCAGGACTGCCTCCAACACCACCTCCAAGGTCTCCTCCGAGCTACAATAAAGAAAAGGTCAGACTTGTTAATGTTAATAATAATAATAATAATAGGAGACGTTGAAAAGGATTAATACAAGTGCACTCTAAACATTCTTCTACAGTCAGCAGATCAGAAACCAGAAATAACTGGAGTCATGTTTATTTCCTCGCTTTCAAATTTATTCATTACTTTATATAAAACTCACCGGCAGAGAAAACGCTCGCGATAATGAGCATAAAGATAATTGTGTGGGTCCCGAGGAGGATTGCGGTCATGCACTCAAATAGGGCCATTTCTCAGTCAGACCTTCACAAACATACAAGTAACATCACCCACTGAAAAGCCCTAACCTCAGCAGAAAGCTGTTGACTTAGCCGGGGCATCAACAGCTTCTCCGCTAACTTCGTAACTCCATATTATGGCTGTCAACCTTCATAATGGTTACATAGGGTGTTCGAGGAGGTTTTCACAGAGATGCGGTAAATCGAGTTCATATTTCAGGCTTTGTCAAGTAATGGAAGTGGAGCTGGGAAGTTTCAAGCAGAAGGGAAAGGGCAAGCGTTATAGTGATGGCTGTGCAAAATAAATATTTCTCTGCCAATGGTGAATACTCAATTCCAGTGCCAAGCATGTAAACAATGCTGATACCATAAATTCTCATATACTAGGAAACGCAATCACTAGACCATTTTTCCTGTGCTGATTTATGATTATACATACTAATAGAGGCTAGGCAGAGGAAATAGGTTTGGAAATAACATACCCGATATTTCCATCACTTCTAGCAATTAATCACAGCAAGTGCAGCCACTGAGCATGTAATTAAAATGGCACCAAGTGGCTTCCAGCAGCTTTCACTCCCTTTTAGCAGTGATGTTTCTGGGTGATGTATAGCTTTAATGTGTGGTTGCTGATAGAGGTTCCTGCAATGCGAGGTTTTAAAGGGTAAAAGAATTTTGACCAATCCCACCAGAAAGTTTTGCAATAAAATAGGTCATTTAAACTACAGTGACCCTGAACAGGATAAAGCATTTACTGAAGATAAATGAACACGGTAAATGTGTCGCATAAGCACCCTGCCGTGTCCAATGAGCTCGCATGGTAAATCGACGTAGCCTTTGTTTGTCCTGTGAATTTCATCTGACCAGCTGCATTTACGAAAAAAAACCTCCCACTCGTGGCTTTCAGCAGGAATCCATCTGACTAAACACCTCCAATAGGATGCGTACTTTATAAAGCATGGAGAATGTGTGTTTTATGTATACTTGCATTACAATTAATGCGGCCAATGGCTCAGTAGACAATGGGACCTGTTCTGGATCTGTATGTATTTTTATGAATAGTACAGCAAGCAATCGTCTCCCCTACTAGATTAACCAACCACAATGATTCGTGTACTCTGAAAGCATAAAAGCCTGTATTTGTAAAGCATCTCCAGGCAGGTATTAGGTTTGTGTGATATAATTTAATAGTCTCTACAGGATATTACACTGCCACGATACCCAGTGACCAGCCAAACTGTACGCATTTTGCATAGGATCTCTGCAATTTAACATCGTTGTATTGTACAATACCATGAGTTACCACTCAGAAATACACCAAAAGTAGGAGATGAGTAAACAGCATAAATCTGGAATGAACTGCGTAAGTGTTTTGAACTATTGGAAGCCCCGCCCCTTTCCAACTATATCACATGCTCTTGACTGGACTAGTGGTGTTCCATCGCGTTCTGTTGTTGTAAACAGAGAATGTCTTGAGTTCATTAGAATAAAATCTATCAAGGTATGTTCGACTTTTCAGTCCATTCGTCGATTATTTTTCCATTAGTGTGCTAGTGAAAGGGCTCTCTCATGACCAATTCTACAGAAGAGACTGCCAGTCAGAACAACAACAACAACAACAACAACAACAACAGTGTGCATGTGCTACTGAGCCACTAGGTGCTTTAAGAAGGTGCACAACACCAGACGGGTTGCAAAAAAGAAAAAAAAAAAGAACAGGGAAAAAAAACAAAACAAAACAAAAAAAAAGACACAAAGAACTGCTATTCTTTTTAATTTACTATACTCGCTACCTCAAACCTACAATTTATATTCATCTCCAAATCCATCTGAGAGGTTCAACCACCCAAAGCTGAATAAACTCTTCAATGAAAGTCCACTTTGCAAAAAAATCTGGGAAATAAATAAATATTTTTTTCTTTTCCTTTCAACCTTCTAAGCAGCAGCCTCATTACTACTGTGCCTTTCAGACCATGTCTTTCATTAAAATTAGCCCGAGTCAATCACTTGCTCTAATGGTTTCCTCTGAGGTGCTGATAAGTCAAAGACCTTTATTCTTTTCTTAAGACGTCTTAATGAGAGAAGCTTTTACGGTAGCAGGTGAGAAACAGTAGCTTAAAAGATTGCCTGAGCAAAAGATTTGACACTTAATCCTTTTAATGAGTCTTGGCTATCTCTTGGATTCTTTGGATCTCAAAAAGTTCGAATATCAAATGTCGTTCAAGGTGAATTCCAGACTTCGTGCCTCCGGAATGACGATAGCCACGTCAGACTTGATTATCCTTGATTGGCATGCTGCGTCTACCACCATGCAGCTCAACGCTTCCACCTCAGGTCAGAAGTGGCATGGCTCATTTTGAGTTGCGTCTGAGGCAATATATTTCAGCGACAGCTCCTCTGGAATACCGATCCCGAGAAAGCAGCCATGGCTATGTGGAGCAAGCAGCCGAATAGCGATCTGAAGCCTAAGGTAACTTACAGGTCCACTGTTACAACATTATGGCTGGAGTTTAATATTGAAAGAAGTGTGTGTGTGTACCCGAGATTCATTCAACAGACTAACAGTCAAACCAGTTCAGGGTTTTGTTTTTTCCCCCCCATCTGACGGATCAATAAGGACAGAATGCCTTTTGCTGTGTCCGTAGCCCTTATTTACCGGTGCTCCAAATTAGACAACATTAACCTGCTGTGGGAAATTGTTGTAAAATTTTTATTTAACCAAGGAATAAAAACACGACAAGGTGTGCATGCTTTTATAGGAAAATAATCAATCAATGACAGGGTGGTGTGATGCAGCCCACTTATACCAAAGTAATTTTTCAATGCTAACAATTTTTTTATTTTTAGTTACACACAATTTTCCTCGGTTTATAGTTAACGTTGTGGAATGTCTATGAAACAAGTTTCTGTTATCACTTATGTTATAACAGCTGTATTTAAAAAAAAAAGAAAAAAAAGCAGCTTGTTATGCTAAGGAGAAACATGAAAGTCCTTCGTCTGGAATGCTTTCCCGTGCCAGGAAATGTAAAAAGGAACAACTTTACCTCTGACTGTTACAAAATGGCTACCTAAACATCTCCTCATAGAAACCACCTACTGACCAATCAGCAGGCAAGAGTGTTCCTAAGCATTGCTTGGGTAGAACAAACAAACACCTCAAGTACTAAAACAAAGTAGCTTAACATATTCCTCAAAAATGATGCTAGTATTAAAAAAAGCACATTTTTTTCAGCAAGCACAAACCTCTGAGATACAAAATGTCAGTCTCCTTGCTGTGGGCAATGTTTTGCTCCACTTCCATTAATTTAAGCAAAAGCCTCTGGGGAATACATGTGACCATGGTAATAAACAGCAAAATGCGGTAATCTCTTGCATATTGAAATGCAGGTGCGGTCGGGTCAAGTTCAACACGACGCACTCTTAACAATTAAAAATTCAAGTGGGGAAAATACTCAAAATCGTCCACAGGTTTAGTGCATAACCAAAACCCAAACAAATAATCTAATAACCTCTGTAATGTCTGCTATTGAGAAACAGAAAACCTTTGAAAATAATAATAATAATAATAATAATAATAATAATTCATTAATAAATAATGCTGATTTTAAAGGAGAGATAAAAAGGTGCTCACCAGACTGTCGAGACCGCCTCCTAGAAGGTCTACGGCTCCCATTTGCATGGATGAGACCTGTGGCACGTTGACTGGAGGACCCAGGTCGAGATTGAGGAGGTCACCCAGGAGGTCACCTTGAGATGGAATGACCTGGGGCTGGTCGATAGTGGAAGCCGGGCCACCGCTAACTGGGCTCTCGCCAGTGTCGATGCTGTTATAGAAGAGAAAATAGGATACAGCGTGAGAACGAGATGACTGGAATTAGAATAGTCAGCCATTTTCTGTCAGGGCGACCTTTTCTCATACAGGCTGACAGAAACAGATTCAAGTGACTTGTTTACCTTTGAATGACTCATGACAGCATCCACAAGACAAAATAAAAAAACAAATTGTCTAGTGACTCATTTTTTGTAAATTGGTTATGATTTAACGTGATGGATTATTTATTTCTTTGACTTTCCGTAATTTTCTACACTGTTAGAAACAATGAGCAGAACTAGTGGAGCTCTCAGGAACACACGGTGAAAAAAACGGATTTTAATCAGGAGTATTATAAGTGGCATGCTGTGTTCTACTGAAACTGTTTTCCCCCCACAAACACGCTAATTAAGCTTGACCTTGGGGCCATTCTAATTTTACACAGATGATGTATCTAGTAACTCTTCAAAACAATGGGGGGGAAAAAAAAAAAGAAAAAAAAAAAAAACCCCACAGAAAAATCTATTCCATTCAATTTCCTCTAAGCCCTTTACCTGCCGTGCTGGATGGGCAGGTGCTTGCGGTGGATGCCGTGACTGCCCTCTACGAAAGCGTTCGGTGGCTTGTGGTAGACGGAGGCCAGTGAGCCGATGTGGCAAATGAGCTCGTCTAGCAGCGTTGGCTCGATCAGGTCCGTCTCCTCCGAGATCAGCGGCTTCTCTGAGAGAACCACCTCTTTAGCTGTCACCGGGTCAGTGGACAGCAGACGCCAGTAGATGTAGCCACGATCTCGCAGGTCAGGGTTATCAGAGTCCTGTAGAAAAATATAAGGAATACCAGCAGGTTTTAAGGTCTGGAGTAAAAATAGTACATGATGACTCTCCTGAGTAAACAGCTTTATAAATAAATAAGTTTAAAAAATAGTGGACATATAACCAATTAAAACTGTGCCACGGAGTGGCAACAAATCTCACCTGAGTGGCCAAGCTGAGAACTTGCTGCACCAACTCCTGTGTCTCTGAAGGCTTCTTCAGGAACAGCTTCACTATGGCTGTCAGCAAGGTAAGCTGAACCTGCAGGCAAACAAAATGACACCAGTACACATGAAACCTTGTACATTCAAAGCCAGGCATACAACATATCAGACCATACCAAAGAACACAGTAATCGATATCAAATAGACCATTTTCCATCTGGCTCGTGCCATTTTGTGTGACAACATCAGACCTGAGTGCTTTCATCGTGGAAGCCCTCAAGGAAACTTTCCAAAAGCTCATCGGCGTTGTCGATTCTCTCTGCATATTCACCCACGATCCAAATCATCGCAGCACGTGCGTCCGGCTCGTCCAGAGAGTCCAGATTCTCACACAGAGTCGCGATGATGCTCTCGTACCTACACAAGTCACAGAATTAAAACAAAACAAAAAACAAACCCAAACAATAGTTACTGTAAAATCAAAGGATGACATCACTCAGATCTAACTTTTCACATTGGACATAACATAGTCTAATGAGAGAGACTGACTTGTTAGGGTACTTGCGGAAGATGTCTCGGATCACCACGATGGCCTCCTGCACGACGTAGTTCACTTTTGTCTGGATGAGGTCCAGGAGAGTGCTCACACAGCGTTCAGCTGATTGCTAGTGTGTAGAGATACACAGTGAGTGAGTGAGTGAGTGAGTGAGTGTGAGAGAGAGAGAGAGAGAGAGAGAGAGAGAGAAATTATTCTCCTATAACAGCACAACATCCCGAAGTGCTGTAATCAAAATTGACAATGCTTTCCTGTAACACAGTGATGATGGTGAAGGGAATTAAAGCATGTTTAATGGCGTTAACGTAACATACCTCTACTTTTATAGCGCAGCGCCCGATGGCACGGACCGCCTTGCGCACGAAGTCCACGTCCACCTCGGTGGCGTACTCCTTCAGTTCAGCCAGTACCTAGGAGCAAAAAAATGACCTTTTCATTCCACCTACGTTGACTAACCTTAGCCAGGAACTGACCATTTTCATACCATTTCTGCTGAAAGTTGTCATAGTAGAGAAAACAATAAGTACAGTATAAACATGGATATCGATCCACCTCACATTTCCGACATTAACTCCTTTATGTTCATGTTGGGAGACGTGTAGCCTCTAGAGGAAAGACAGGTTTTTCCCCACAGGGAGAAAAATGTTTACCGTTCTTTGACAGTGCCTGCGCTGTGATTCAGATTTTACTCCACCAACACCGGACTTGTCTGAGCATGTCTGCGCTTACAGGGATTTGCTGGCAGCTCTTGAACAGCTTGCGGCTCAGACGGTGAAGCTGTTACGCGAGCACCCTTTGGGCTTTGTGCGACTGTTGCTATAATTGCGTTCTTTAGACAGCAGAGGGCATGTACAATAGCTGGAATGCACGTCTTCACCGTAGGCAGAAGTAACAGCACTAATGCCTCAAAAAAACAGATCTAAAATGGTAAAGAGCTGTTGTGTGATTGACTGTACAAATAGATTCAACACAAAATCTGAGCTCTCTTTTTACAGATTGCAGAAAGCTAAAGAAAAGAGAAGCAGATAGAGGTAGTACAAATGTTCATAAAAGTTTATTAAGAAAAGACCTATTTAACTTTTTCATTTTTTAAAAAGGAATTTTTTGAAACAAAAGTTTTTTTAAATTTAATAAAAGGAATATTTAAGAAAAGAATAAGAAAATAAATGTTGCTTTTTTAGCAATACAATTTTCTTCATTTAATTTTTTTTTTAAATGTTGTGGGAAAATCGAATCGTGAACCCAATATCGTGAATTGGGTGAATCATTACATGCTTAGAAACAGGGTGTTGAGGCAGTCGTACCTGGGCGATGTTGGCCTGAGAGGCCAGGCGGATCATGATGTCCAGTTTCTCCAGCTTGACGTAGATGGGATCGTTGTACTTGACAAAGAACACTTTGATCTCCTGCTTCAGAATCTCAGGTCTGGCAAAGAGAACAAAATCTAAATGTCTTTTTATTTGCAAAAAAGTGTGCAGCGAGCTATAGCACTGAACTGGTTAGTAGTTTCTCTGCTCTAAACCGGATTCAAATCTTTTCAATGAGACGACCAGCTGAGTCCCAAGTTTGAAATAATCTACAAGTAAACATAATTTGAATAGGAGTATGTTAAGACAGAGATGTAGCCTACTTATTCCACATTACATTCAGCTCCGTCATGTTTTCTGACTGAATATGAAATGCAGTGTATATGTAGAGTGTACAAGACGATTACGTTATACTCTAGGCTGAGCGCAAGAAATGCACATCTAACACTGTTTGAAGTGAAAAATTACAATAAATGTAATGTAATAATCATTTACTGATTGTTTTAAATACATTACTATTTGCAACGTCAGTCAAAAAAACGTGTTTGAGACGAGCCTTAAGCATTAAGTGCAAAGTTTGTTATTTAACATGACAAAGGAAGTCAGTGAATAATAATAATAATAATAATAATAATAATAATACAGGCTTTGCTACTCCTTTGATGAAATTCTCTCTCTCTCTCTCTCTCCCCCTCATAAAAAAACTATTCCTTGATCTCTTGTGCATTAAAAGGCCTAAATTAAAAAGCATTTCAAACTATAATGCGTATAGTATTAACATTAGCCTTATGCTAGTGTTTGGTGTGTCTGAATTTATGGTGAGGGCTTTAGTTATGGACAGTAAGGTATAATTGATTTAAATGAAATTGAATTTCAGACTACAAGCCTTTGGCGTACAATGAAGGGTGAGCTGTAGAGTAATACTGCCATCTAGTGACATCACTTGTATCACCTTGCTTTGCCTTTTTCTCCATGCAGGAAAACTGTAAAATATGATTGCCTAATTTTTATACGTTTACCATAATGACCGGACATTTAAAAAAGTATTTACATAATTTGATAAGTGTTGGTGAATAATGTCGTCACTCTGACCTCTTCTGCACAATGAGGTTGATGTTCCTGAGAGCCACGTACTGGACCTCGGGCTCTCCGGAAAGCAGCGTCACTAGAGGAGGAGAGAGCTTCTTCAGCAGGGTGTTGTAATAGTCCGAGTCCTTCGGCAGCAGCTCCAGGAACTTCATCAGAACCTTGACGGCCGACAACACGACAGCCGAGTTGGCATGCGAGAGACGTGGGGTCACGCGCTCGCAGATGCTACAGCAATGGGGAAAATGCAAGGTCGAATACTTGGAAGTGCGAGACAGCTGACATTCAATAGCTTGAAGCTTGTTTTTACATACACACAAACTCTTTTCTCACAATGCAGCTACTACGCTTTGCAATCCAATGACCAAATATAGACTTTTCTTTCCATAGTAAAAATACAACAATGCCATAAAAAATAAACTAAGGGCAATAAAGTCAAGACGAAATAAGTCCTTATCTGGACATCAGGCTGTGACAGATGGGTTTAGTCATAAATCTCTCTGGTAAATTACCAGGAAACTTTATTCTGTTCCCTTTTCAGGCCACAAATCATTACAGTCGTCGTTCTCTTCGTTTGACCAGAACTGGACCATTCTTACTTTGCCCTCAATCTGTTCTCTTACCTCTGGGCTTCCCGCTCATCTTTAGGATTGTAGTTGGACAAGCAGTCCAGGATGAAGATCTGTCCCCACTCGGTGCACTCGTTCAGGGCCGTGAGCAGCTTGTTGATGTTCTGAGGGTTCAGGTCCAGCAGATTACTGTTGGGGTGAGACTCGCTGATCTCAGACAGAGCTGCCACGGCATTAGCTACAACCTGGAGAGAGAAGATAGGGACGTTTCCTTAAACATCATTTTAGAATGATTTCAAAAATCATGAAAACTTGATTTCTCTTCGAAATTAATAAATCTTTGTAAATGTGATACAAAAGAGTGACTGGAGTCCCACATCCCCACCTTTTCATCAGGAGGGAAACCCATGTATATGAAAAAAAGAATGAAGGGAAGAAATGAAAGGAAGATAAACAAAAAAGGAGGAAAAAACAAAAGGAGGAAAAAACAGAAGGAAGGAAACAACAGGAAGGAAGGAAGGAAGGAAGGAAGGAAGGAAGGAAGGAAACAACAGGAAGAATGGAAGGAAGGACAAGAAAGAAAAGAAATAAACTAAAAGAAGGCAAAAAAGAAAATAAAGGAAAGACAAAGAAAGAAAGACAGAAAGAAAGAAAGAAAGACAGAAAGACAGAAAGAAAGAAAGAAAGAAAGGCAAATAAAAATAAATAAATAAAAGGAAGGAAGGAGAAAGGAAAGAACTACAATTAACGAAGGAAGAAACAAAAGAAAAGAAAAGAAAAGAAGCAGAGTTAATAGTGAACAGGACAGGGTGGTAGTATTTTCTTTTATCTTATTTCTATGGTTTTTCAATAAGACCTGACTGAAACCAATCAGTAATCATCTCTCTCGCTGCTGTACTTCCTTCCGCCATCTCTTATCTCAGGGACGGAGCTGAAACTCCTTCTTAACTGAACACACACTGTTACGCACCATAGGGTTGGAGTCGGCGATCAGGTCCCTGAGGGAATCCAGAAAGCCCTGATCCTCCACCATCTGCGCGTTGATGTCATGCAGCTTGGCCACACACACGGCTGCCGTCTTCCTCACATACGGGTCCTCGTCCTTTAGGCACTTCCTCAGAGGCTCACACAAATACTCCGTGATCTTGTCCACACGAATGCAGCCCATAGTACGCACGGCTAGGGCACGGATAAGAGGGTTCGGGTCTTCACAGTCCTGAGAGACAAAGACAAGTGTGAAGTTAAATACAGTGTTAGACACGAAATCCTCTGAGCGTCTCCTTTTCTACTGATCATGCTCATTCTTCAGTCGTCTGAGACAACAGTTCACAAGTCAAGTCACTTTGTCATGTCCCAGATGACTTCTCTAACACCAGGAAATGCACTTGCCTTCACAAAACTGTTGACAGCCATGATGGCCATGTCAGGCTGACTCTTGGCGTAGTTCATCAGGTACAGATACACCAGCTTCTTCAGCTCCAGGTTATCAGTCTGCATGCAGTTCACCACATCTGGAAACAAAGAGCTGAAGAGGGAAGAGAAGACATTTACATCACCATCATCATCATCCAGACCAACACCAGCTT
>JAOTRR010000032.1:12694743-12710171 GCA_028570945.1 Gogo arcuatus
AGAAAGAAAGAAAGAAAGAAAGAAAGAAAGAAAGAAAGAAAGAAAGAAAGGGAGGTGGCAAAAGAAAGAAAGAAAGAAAGAAAGAAAGGGAGGTGGCAAAAGAAAGAAAAAAGGAAGTAAAAAAACAAATGGAAGGAAGGAACAAAACGAAAGAAACAAAATGAAACGTAGTGCACTTATCGGATCTGGCAATGTGGAACGCTTATGGTTATCTAGATATTTAAGATATACACAGGCCCGTTTAGTGTACTGAAGGTTTGTCTAACTGAAAATGCCGACTGGCTACTAAATTTACCAAATGATTAGACACAGCAGCTGAAGAGCAACGAAAGTCAATTTCAAGCCCTAGCTGCAACAATAAAGGAAACAGGTTTGGCCTCGAACCCGATCCTTAGCCTGGGGCAAAGAAACAACAAATAATCAAACAATCATACCTCACATCCTTGCCTACGGTCATGGCAGCAATAACCTTTTTCACCGCTTCCTTCCTCTTTTCTTTCTTCTCATTGTTCAGCTCAGCTTTCAGTTCAAATATCTCTCCTGGAACAAAACAGCATGAGTGAAACACCTTTAAGTTTAAGTAACAGTTTGTCCCACATAACTCTTATTAGGCCATTGATGAGATCTAATGCGATGCATAGATACAGTGGATATAAAAAGTCTACACACCCTGTAAAAACAGCAGGTTTTTGTGATGTAAACAAAACGAAGCCAAGATCAATCCTGTCAGATCGTTTCTCACCTTTAATGTGATATTGCAAACAACAAAATTCAAAATGACTTTATGGTCTGATGAGATCAAGGTAGAAGTTTTTGGGAATAATCCTAAGAGATATATGTTTGATGCAAAAACAAGACAGCTCATCACCCAAAGAACACAACCACACTAAAAAAATAATGTTGATCATATTTAAGAGGAAATATTATGTATAGTTTACATTAAAAAAAAAGTTCTGACCAAAACATGATTTCATTGCTTATACTAAATTAAATACAAACAAGTACCTTACTTAGTTTGAATTACTATATATAGGGCGAGTGTGACCAATTCACGTAGTGTTAACGTGATCCGATTACATGACCAGAGGATTAAATTAACTTGAGGAACTCGCGTGTGGTACGGCAGAGTTCCCCATTCGGTCCTGAGCTAACCCCAGGTAAGTGCAGGGTTAGATTTTTATTCCAGGGCTTTGAAAACACATGATGGCTGTGCATGGTGAAGCATGGTGGTGGCAGCATCATGCTAACTCAAAAACCTGCTTTTTTTTTTTTTAACAGGGGTGTGTAGACTTTCTTTTTCACTGTAGGTATTAGATTTTAGCCTCCCATCTTATCAACTAGAGGTCACTGAATGTATGTATTACCTTTCTTGTTTGTGGTGAAGTACTTGGAGTCTGTCATTCTGAGTGGTTTTTAGTTAGCTGTGGGGCAAAAGGCTACATTATTACCACTCAGAATACAACATAAAAACAAACAGTATAATATTTGCATAATAGTAGAGCTGTATTATATTGACACATACCATAATTTATAACCACATGAACCGAAATGTACACGACTGTAATATTTTTAGGTTTATTATTTATGTAAGTGAATCATGTGAATGTTGTTACTTATTTAAAAAAACAAACAAAAAAAAACGCCTATTAAACGTTAACGTACACATAACCGGCCAGCTCACACTAGCAATGTCAACCAATTAACAGTCAAATGTTCTCATTTAAAATACCTGTAAAATGCATACTTTGTGTACTAAACTGTAGCTAGCACTGCAAGTTTATCTGTAATTCTATTTGTATGAGTTAGCCGAGTGTTGCTGCTAACACCAAGCTAACGCAGCTGCTAGCCGCTAAGCTAAAATATCGATTAAATAGCTGTAACTATTACCACAGTTCAACAAAGCAATCACAAACACACACCTCACCTTGGGTATAGAAACAGCGAGATTAAAAAAAGGAACTACAAAATACAAACTCTGTCTAATTCCTATCCCAGCGGGTTGGAGTGTAATTACGCTTTTCCCCGTTTTCAGGCCACAGCTGCAGATGGTGGGAAAAGATGGAGCACCTCCCGGAAAAACCTAAACGACGCCGGAACTGAGTTTAAACAGAGTTTGGGGAAACACGGAGCGATTATAAGGTAGCACGAGATGTAGAAATCGAGATGTTTGTACTATTACGTTGCCATTTTGGCACGTTTTAAGTGCTGCATTTTTATGCGTAGAATAGTTATAAATATATACCATGCTTCTGTTAGTGCCACTAGAAACACAGATATTTCTTTTGATGCGCTGTTTGCTTGCTAATTAAAGTATAAATTATACTGTTAAATCCACCACGATGGCGGAACGAGGAGCACATCTGACCACAGCAGCAGGTGAAGGCAGACCGTCTATTTTTGAAGTTTTAGCTCAGGACTCTTTGATGAGTGCAGTTAAACCTGCACTTCAGCACGCCGTTAAAGTAAGTCATCTAAAATTATTCTTCTAGTCTTGCAGAAATGGAATCACACCCAGTGATCAAACTGTCAAAGTCTTCTTGATCTTGAACATCTGTACAGCTGCTGTACACACCTCATTCATGCAATTATCCAATCAGCCAATCACGTGGCAGCAGTGCAGTTCATAACATCATACAGATTCAGGTCAAGAGCTTCAGTTGGTGTATTATATCAGAATGGGGGAAACGACTTGTGGCATGGATGTTGGTGCCAAACAGACAGGCTGGTTTGAGTATTTCAGAAACTGATGATCTTTTGGGATTTTCACACACAACAGTCCCTAGAGTAACAAAGCATGGTGTGAAAAACAAAAACCATCCATTGAGCATCAGTTCTGTGTGCAGAGACACTTTGTTGATGAGAGAAATCAGAGGAGAACAGGCAGATTGGTTCAACCTGGCAGGAAGACTATGGTAACTCAAATAACCACTCTTTAAAACCGTGGTGAGCAGAAAAGCATCTAAGAACGTATAACATGTAGAACCTTGAGGCAGATGGGTTACAACAGTAGAAGCAAGCAAGTACACAAGTCAGTGAAAGATCAACTACAAAGTTAAACAACTGATTCTTACAACCAAAACCTTTATATAAATGGTTTGAAGTAAACCGTATGCCAAAATGCTAAAAGATCTAATTACTAATTTCAGGTAAATGTAATTCAGTAAGTGTATACTCTTCAGTAAAAAGGATCTGCATTGAATGACTACACTACTGCTTGTCTAACAGCTATGACGCATTATAACCTGTATTTATTGTTCATGATGCACCCATAGGTTCTGGCTGAAACCAACCCTGCTCGCTATGGAGTCCTGTGGAGGAAATTTGATGAGATTTACGCCGTCCTTGACCTTCTGCTGCAGCACCACTTCCTGCTGCATACCAGCGCCTCCTTTTCTGAGAACTTCTATGGGCTAAAGCGTGTGGGCCCGGACGACAGCAGACGTGCGCATCATGGCCTCGGCCGCAGACGACATCTGCGCTCTCTGCTTCTCCTAGTGCTCCTCCCTTACCTCCGAACCAAACTGGAGAAGGTTCTGGGTCGTCAGAGAGACGAGGACGACTTCTCGATACGGATGCCCCAGTCCCGTGCTCAGAAGATGTACAGAGCCTTCTTGGCTGCCTATCCTTATGTTTGTATGGTGTGGGATGGCTGGAGTTTTTGCCATCAATTGCTGTACATTTTTGGCAACGCGCGCACACATTTGCCCCTGCTATGGCTGGCAGGAGTCAGATTGTCCCATCTGACGGTTCAGGACATTCACAACTTGGATCTTAAGCCAGTGGGGCGAGCACTGAGCTCGAGCCAAAGGTGAGCGTAAACATATGAAGCATTTAGTATCCTCTGAACTGTGTATCTTATATTTGTTATAGTATTTGCACTTAAAGGAGAAATCCACAGTGAACAAGCTGTATAGTAATCTTTATAATTAATAATGTGATCTTCAGGTAGCATCCATGATTCATTTTGTAATCAAATTCTGAGTTGACATTTTGGTTAACAATTTCCTCCATTACCCACAATTCTGTTCAACTACTTACTATTAGTCTCTTTCATCTCTACCTAAAGAGATACCCACTGTTGACATGTTGCATCTCTCATGAGTTGGCTTTTGAGGAAAAGGGGTGGAGCTAAACAGATTTGCTGACTGGGTAACTCATTTCTGGCCCGTAAAAAAATGTAAACAGAATCCTAAAATGAGCAAACTCACAAAATTTAAAGCATGGCAACATTGCAAAGCACATCTTTCCCCAGTGTTCTTTGATCTTATATGATTATTATGGATCTAGAAACATTTTGTAAAATTACAAACTGTACCTTTAATATATTCCTGAGCATATCACTCTGGAATTGTATTGTATACTGGATTGAATTACCAGAAAAGCATGAACACTATTTTTTCCTTCCTCAGCTTTGGAGGGCGGCTGCAGCGCGTCTTTTCCACAGTGGTTGGCAGCGTAGCCGTATCGCTGTCCACCAGTCTGTCTATGGGAGTGTTTTTCCTGCAGTTCTTAGAGTGGTGGTACTCATCAGAGAACCAGACCACTATGAAGTCTCTCACCTCTCTCCCTACACCTCCACCCCCGCTTCACCTGGAGGACCAGGACACTGCACTGACACACAGCAAAGTGTGCCTGCTTTGTAGGAAAGTGCGCAGTAATGACACGGCCCTGGCCACCTCAGGCTACGTTTTCTGTTACCGCTGCATTTATACGCACGTGAAGACTAACCACAGGTGTCCGTTAACAGGCTACCCGTCTGAACTACAGCACTTAATTAAGATCTATTCTCCAGAGGCGTAGACCAAACTGATCATATGACCACACCTGCTGGGAAATTGACTCGTTTTTTTTTTTTTTGTGTGAGTCAAATCATTTGACTCATCTCACCAAATGACTCATTGCCATTAAAAAAAAAAACAAAAAAAAAAAAACGGACAAAGTTTGTGATATTATGATTAGTGATTGACTAATTGTTTCATTGTTTAGTGAAATACCTTTTAATTCACTTTACATATGCAATTCTTAGCCTGAATCAGAAACATACTACATACGTGCACTGATAAAAAACAGTAAGTATCCCTGAATTGTACAGCGTCTCTGTTCTAGATTATGAAGATTTATGTCGATTTATCCTGATAACTGATCACGTCCCATAATACACTTGTGGGAATCGACTCAGAGAAGAGCCGAATAAAAGAGTCGACTCGTTCGCAAACAACTCATCACTAGTTTGAAGAGCGCGGACCAGTGTGCTGGCTTTAACACGCTGTTAATTTACCTTGAATGAGAATTCCAGTGCTTTTTCAAGGCAAAATAAGTTTTCTGCACTTATTACTTATAAAAAGTACCTTGTGTGTGTTTTAATGAAGTATATGGTTATAAAGTAAAGTGCTCTGCATCCTCATGCATGGAAATGCTACATCTCATTTTCAGTGTGTTTACAGCTTAAAACAAAGCCTGCTTTGTTGGCATGAACTCCCTTAACTGCAGCTGAGTTTTAACAGTTAGTATGTCCAGTATTTTACAAATTATATATGCAGTGCACTCGAATTGCTTTGTTTTGTTGATTTGGATAAAAGTAGCAACCAGGTGAAGAAAGAGAACTGTAAGATTAACAAATCTCTTCCGCACTTCCCATCAAGCTTAAATAATCACGGAGCAGTAAAATATTTCCGTCACAAGCATCCTGGATCCTGACCACAATACAGAAAAAGAAATTGTATTTTATATTTACATGACTGTACAATGGTAATTTTGCCATTTGTATATTATATATCCCTGTGGAAATCTCTGGAAGGTCTTAATTTTGAAGCACACTTTTAAACATGGACAAAATATTATATCCTTTACATTCTGATGATAAACCTATGATAGATTAACTGTTGACCACTAATTTTAAGGCAATCCAAAACCTCTGATTTCCCTATAATCACAGTTTCTTTTGTTTTCTTATTTGCACAAATTCTGCTGGACAGTATTGTGAGAGCTGCAACAGGAAGGTGTGTCTTTCACCAACCTGCATTTCTAAACCAAATAAACAAGCCTGTGTGTTGCTGAGGATGGAAGGGTAAACATTTGGGAAGGTGTTTTATTCAATTTAATCCAACACACAGAGGCCAAAGAATGCATTTTCCCCTTAACATTAAGGTTTTTTTTTTTAACGCCAAACATACTTAAGGCTCAGTGCATGTGGAGCAATCACAACCTTGCACAAGTGCAGCTCAGAGGAGCAAAAATAAATTTGAGATGCAAGCAGAAGGGCTGCGGAGATCACAAACGGAAAGTCATCCAAGTTGAAGGTTCACTCAGAAGTCTAAATATAGTTGTTCCCAGATCCATGACCTGCTGCGTCCAGAGGTTCATAGCAAGAGCCTCCTGAGAGACTGATGTTTAGTTTGGAACGCACCAGAAAAAGTTGCAGAGAAAGAAAGAAAAAAACAACAACTCTGCAGCTGAAGATTAAACGAAGTCAAACCCTGGGCAGAGACACCCAAAGATACTGATACCAATACATGACACGTTTTTCTCAGCACAGCTTCCTCACTTTTGGTTGACAAAAATAAAACCAGTTTTGTACAGCATGCAAAACAAGCACTGAAGTGCACAACCAGATTTGTTTAACATGCAAACACAGACATGGTCAGGAAGACAACTAGTGCACCTGCAGGTCAAGGCACAGAAGTGGTTGTAGAAACAATTTAAACATTTGTTAGACAGTGATACCCAACAATCAATACCACTAAAACAGATAAAGGCCTACTGCACGGATTCACCCTTCCCCTCATTAACGCTTCACATGACTATAATTCAGCTACTAGCTGTAACAGAAATGAGCAAAATGATACCATTTTGGAGCTTGTACTCATTCTTAATGTTAAACAATTACACTTTTTGTAACCTATAACTATTATTTAAATGCTTGTGAAGTTTAACTCAAGTTTCTTTCTCTCATGTTTCCACATTACTTTTTTCATTACACAAAAAAAACCTGGTCTGTTACACAACCAACGCTCAAAGTGGTGGTTATATATTGCTTCTGTCAAGTTTATACGATTTGCTCCGGCTTGCAGTAAAAACAACAAGGCGGTTACTGAAGATGAATAAACAAAAGTTTTCTAATGGGGCAATCAGGTTTACCTGGTCCTCTGAGAAACCTGTCCTAAGACGTGGAAATGTTGATTGGTCATCCACCTCACCCGAGTTCTCTGACATAAACCCTGTGACCAGGTGGCACCTAGTCAACAGTTAACAGATTTCCCTTTGTTTACTATTTGTTAAAATTCGATTTGACCTTATATGTAGCTTTGTAAGTTTAGGTTTGTAACATAATTCAGTTGACTTACATGATTAGACCACTGTGACAAAACAAAGATGAACAAGACCCATCGAGTGTGGTCTTCTCCTGCCTCAAGGTTTGACATCTTGTGCGTTTTGAGATGCTTTTCTGCTCACCACGGATGTAAAGAGTGCTTATTTGAGTACTTAAGTGCTTATTTGAACTGCTGCTCACTGGATTTTTTTTTGTACCATTCTGTGTAAACTCTAACGACTATTACGTGTGAAAAATCCAAGATCTTCAGCTTCTGAAAGACTCAATCTTGTTGCCCATCTTGTTGCAACAACTAGTCATCTAGCTTAGAAAACCAGGATGACAATCAAAGCACTTCATATTAAATCTGAATGCACCCACTTTGAGCTGAAAATGACAGAGAACTTGATTCAGTCTCCTTGGAGACAGAGTTTTTCATGTATACAGAGTGACGGTGCTTTCACTGCGCCAGCTGTCTCGGTGTCAGGCTCAGCTGTTACGTCTGACTTTGCATACACTGATGAGGGATCAGTAAAAGAATCTGCCCACTCGGCTCATCGTTTTTAGACCTAGTCTCTATAACTCTATAATAAAATGAGATATAATATTATATATAGTATACCAAGAACAGCAAATATGCTAACCTAAGGAACATAAGCATTTAGGATATAAATGGCTATTGTGTGATGGACAGAAAGTAAACAAAATAAAGGTGTTTATTTGACATAACATCCAATTAACATACGTTTGTTGACAATGTAAAACAGACATGCACTGACTGACAAAAACATTTCTCTTGGTTATAGACTGTACGCAAGAAGTGAATGTGTCCACTTTGACAGGACGTCCATCATCACGATGTATGACGGTGTATTTGGGCCATGGGGGGTGGGGGGTCGTACATTTACGAGAAAAAAAACTCGGATATTCCCCAAGATTATAGTCACAAATCTGGGGGAAAAAAAAAACCCTCAGAAATTCCAAAATTAAAAAAAAGTCACAAATTTACAGGAAAAAAAAGGAAAAATACTGTTTTTGTCAAGAAACCAGATCGCTTCACTTTACAAGGTTGGATCAATGTCATCACACCACAGATGCCATGGCTGAACCGAGAGTTTTACTAAATTTAGTCTTTCCTTCTCCATCATGCAATAAAGTACCAAGAGATTTTCAACTGTATTTCTCAGAATGCAATGCAGCCAGGAAGCACGTGATTGATTGTTTGGCTTCCTGGATGCAACAGATGAAGAACATATAAATCCAGGTCCTTTTTTGTCTTAGCTGTTTATAAATGTATAATTATTGTGTAAGAGCATTTCCGTTACTATCAGCGTGTGGATTTTTCTGATGTGCCCAAATCTCTGTTACTTTGAAACGGCTGAGCCGAGAGTTATAGCAAATGCAGTCTTTCCTCATCGACTGCGCAATATAAAAGAATAAAGTGCTAAGAGATTTTCAACTACATTTCCCAGAATGCACTGCAGCCAGGAAGCAGGGAAGCATGAGAGGTTTTTTTTCCTCGTAAACGTATGACTACAATCTCGGAGAATATCCGATTTTTCCCCCCGTAAATGTACAACTTTAATCTCAGAAATTCTGAATGTTTTTTTCCTTCAGAATACGCCGTCGTAGTGAAGTGCTGTATAAAGTCCAAAAGATTTTTATATTGTGATGTTTATTGATGTTTATTTTGGTCAAGGGTTCCTCTTCGGGGGCCGGTGGCACAACGTGGACACCAAGTGATTCCTAGAGTTTTAATACCAATGGACATAGTACATAAATATTAGTTTGTGCATTGATAAACACAACCCAACAGTAACGTTCTGACAACTGAGCGACGCACGTATTTCCACAAGACCTAAAAGTTGTAACACAGCTTCATGTATCGTAATCACGTTTTGTGAAATACGACTGACTCCTACTACTCGGTGTCCATTACACTACAAGTGCACTTTCGTATCCTGTATTTGAGATAAGGCAGGCAGTTGTTGGTCAAAACACTTTGGAATGTTGTCCTCATATCTTCCTGTTATGTAAGTAGCATTCAAAGGTTCAGAGGCGGCGTCTTGGAACTTGCTGGACGAAGACGAGCCTGGTCTTGTTCAGTCACTTGCATCTCTGAAGTAATAGAGCCAGTTTAACATGGGACGGTTCAATTCATATATGACGCTGGGCACAAATGTTTAGTCACTTCCTAATGTAAACCACCTGTAATGCAAACACTCACACTCTCACACCCTCACACTCACACCCTCACACTCACACTCACACTCACACCCTCACACTCACACCCTCACACTCACACCCTCACACCCACACCCTCACACTCGAAAGCCCCACTACACGAAGATTCTGGTTTGTGCTTCAAAACTGACTGCTTATAAATACTGAAATGTGCACTTTTTTTTTCTTTAAACAGAGCTGTAACTGTTAAGAGGTTAAGACTGTTAGCTTATCGGTAATTATGAAATGGTCCTTTAAAGTTATTCAAAAGATAAACATGGACTGTAACATCTACAGGTTATAAGGGTGAAGAGTCTCGACTCCTCGGTATAAAAATGGCCTAACACTACATCATTCACAAAATGAGTGAAAGTTCAGAGGACACACAGATGCCATTTATCATTCTTGCATATATGACACCTGTTATTTGGCATACCTATAACAAACAGGGCTGGACGAATTAGTAATCCAGGACAAGCAGATTTCATGGTTTTTGGGGATGTTAGGATTTTCACTTGTGATCTCGTAGCCGAAGCATTGGCCGAACGACTTGCTGAGGGAGTAAAGATGATGTGCTATACGATCATAAACTCGTTTGTTTCTCTTAGTCTGTATTAACGCGCTTAACTAGCTAGTTTGCCATTATGTTAGCTACCACTTTTCGGTCTAGACAATTACTTTTCCAGACAACCAGGGCAGCACTTTGGACATTTTACGTGCCTGGTGGACTAGGTAATGAAGGTAATGAAATTATGATTTGTCCACCCCTGTATAAACAACACCCAGCTAGCAAAAGGGGACCAAAGAGTAAAATATAGATGAACTCCTGGGTGGTGAAGCATGGCAACAGAAGCTGACAGAAACTCTTAAACCATTAGAAAAATCCAAACAAGCAAAAAAAAATAGCCCTTGCTGAAATTCTGTAAACACGCCGCACAAGACTCGCTGCATTTGCTTTAAAAAGATGCAGGAAAAGAATTCAACAACGAGCAAAGTTAAAGGTGCATATAGGCGTAAAGATAGGGTGCTGCAAAAGCAAGCAAGGAGCAAAAACAAACAAATTAAAAAAAAAAAAAAATCCCTGAAGATCACACAGCTTGTAAGCCAGCTAGCAAAAGGGGACCAAAGAGTAAAATATAGATGAACTCCTGGGTGGTGAAGCATGGCAACAGAAGCTGACAGAAACTTCTGTCATGGCCATCCAGCTGCACCTTGATCTTGTGCAGCTCCTCGATCTCCTGGTCGTGGCGCTTGGTCTTGTGGCGCACCAGCGAGCGATAGAAGTGCACAGTGAATATGACGAAGATGAGCCCCACGGGCACCATGATTATAGTGGAGGCGAGTGCTGCCTGCCAGCCGCTGTGGCCTGGTGCCTGTTCCTGAACCGTCGCCACCGGCACTCCCTCTGCCCCCGGTTTAGGGACCGCCCCCGAGTCCACAGGCAGGAACTTGATCCAGCAGAGCAGCACGACCTCGGCGAGGAAGAGTAAGATACCGAGCGCCGTAGAGAAACCCCAGGCCAGCTCGATGTAGTGGTGCATGCGCTCATGCGGCGACTCGCACACCGAGTTCAGGTTGTGGATGTTGCTCACCGCCTCCACGTTGGGCAGGATGCACGTGCTGATGAGCAGCGCGAACAGATGAACAGCCACCAGCACTGTGGTACACACGCTAAAGCCCACCAGCAGAGCACGCGGGTAGTTGTACTGCACCTCCAGCTGCACCTCTACCATGGCTACCTGCCGGGAGTGTACAAAAAAGTTCAGTCAAATCTTCCAGTGTGTGCTCATGCACTCAAATTACTGTCATGTGAGACACGACCAGGGAGAAAAAAAGACTCACTTGTTTTCATAGTCTTGTGTGAGACACAGTGCTAATCTCATGACTAAAACAGATTTCCATACAGCTGCTTTTATTCTTTTATTCCCCAACACACAGAAAAGAATAAGTATTTAAGAAAATTCTCAAATAAATAGCTGGATCTCATTTGGTTACACTCTTCTATTCACAAGAAAGCTAGTTGATGGAAGCACCATTGGTGCCCTCCATGCTTCCACATGGTTCTAAATTTTCCCTAGATTTGAAAGTGTGTGAATGTGTGTGCGTGGCGCCCTGTAACGGAATGGGCATCCCAATCAGAGTTCCTGAGATCAATTCTGGATTCACTGCAACCCTGACCAGGATAATGTGCTTGCTGAAGATGAAGGAATGTGTGGATGAGGTTGAAGCGGGACACGGATTCTTTCTGGACATCTGTAATACCGTTTGCTGACATGGACATCATTTAAAACTTGTTTAAAACACAAGTGAGGCATGAACACTCAATTAACTTGTTACAAACGTTGGAAATAAATGTAATAAGTATTAATTTGGCAGTAGTAAGAAGGTGCTTCAGGGTACGGTGCAAGTCAGACGCTTCTTGAAATTATTGCTGAAAACCTGATTATCTGAACAGGCACATTTGTATAACTTCCAAAAGCAACACTGGCTTCTCTCACTAGATTTAAATACTCAAATTGCGGCATGCCTACTGACCATGGCGAAGCCAGAGAGCAAGGCCGATGTGCGGCTGGACGCTTTGAGCTTGGCCCTGCTCAGGTAGAGCTTCCTCCAGGAAAGCGCCTGCACAGAGTGATGGTTGGAGGTCACCAGCTCTAGATAGCTGCGCCGGACCCAGTCCCGATAATCCATCCCACCTCCGTCCTGGAGCCGATCGGACATCCCAGCTGTGGACGAGGCCACAGGAACGCTCAGTTCGCTGCTCATGGCCACTATGCAGAAAACACAAACAAGGAGGAACACACTTGTCGTACGCTATAGTCTACTATCATGTGAGTAACCCTGTAATATGCAGTTGAGAGTTGACAACATGCAATACGTTTCTTCGATTGTGTTCGATACAGCAGGTGCATCACTTGTGTGTGAGGTGCACACAGAAGAACCGTGGTGCACACGCTTTTCTGATGTACAGACATGATCCACTCTCCCTCCCTAATCTCTCTCCCTCTTTCCCTTCTGAAATACACCCTAGACACATTATCTGCCCTTACATGTTGCCTTTTTTGGCAGAAATATAGATTTAATTCTGATTATTTCAGTTCACTGCTCTTTTTTTTCCACAGAGGAGTGAGAGCATGGGGCAGCGTGATTCCCGCCCCAATGGGCCTCTATTAGCATTTGCAGCATTTCCCACTGTTTTTGACCACTCACTGTACAACATCTAGACATTTCCATTGATTTGTTCAATGGAATTTAAAATGGATAGAGTTATAAACGAGGACTTTAGGAAGATTAAGCTTCGATGTTGGCTGACGTAAATAAACCACCGAGAGGGTGATTGGACTAGTGGTCTTTAACAGCAGACAGCTTCAGGTTGTAGGAGAAATACAGGAACTACTGCTCATTCACTCAAATAGTCTTCTAAATAGTTAAAGCGTAAATTATTTCACATGTTCATTCAGAAGATTTGACTGAGTCTGTAGCTGATACTTACACGGTTGGGTTTCCCCGCCTTTATGAATGGCTTTCATTGCACATCTCTGGTTGGCAAAACAGAAAGAAGAAACGTCAAAACAGCTCATTATGAAGGAGGAGATTAATATAAACCCCAAGCAGTGACCAGTGACATTTTCAAACACTGACACGGTGCCAAGAGAAAAGTGAAGTATTACAGAGACAATATTAACGCACTACTTTTAGTCATTTGTCAAAAGAGACGCTTTTCCAAATCACACACAAAACAAACAAACAAACAAACAAACAAACATGACAACCAGAGAGCTAGCTACATAGAACTACTATCCTATAACAATATCCAGGTTTACATTTTTTACTCTAAAAATAAAAAAACAAACAGCCAAAAATAAAAACAAAACAAGGCTCTTCCTGAACTTGAGGTAATTAAATAATTTCCTGATATAAAGTGAGGGATTAGCAAACCTACACATCTTAACATAACATAACATAACATCATAACAGACAGCTAACACATTTACCGTCAAACACATCGGCTGTGTCCTAAATACCTTCCTACCTCCTATACATGCTCTCTATAATTTAAGACATTGTACATTCTTTTACGCCCTACGTAAAATTACTAGGACTAAAAGACACCCAGCCCGACAGCCTCATCGAGACGCTTCATTTCCAGCTTTTCCCGGCGATGACTCGCTCACCTTCTGTTCGGTGTCCACCGAAAAATCTTCGCGTTCACGGTTCTGACACAGAAAAACAAACAAACGAGCTGTTTTTCTTTTTTTTTTCTTCGTTTGTTTGTTTCCAAGTCAGACGTGGAGACACGGACAGTGAATCCGGCGACACCGAATCGACCTGCGATATTTTTTGTTTCCGTCGTGTAGCTCCTCCTCCTCTTTTTGGGCTTCGACGGGTCACGTGATGAGCGTGTGGCCATCTTAGTTTATGAGGAAATCCCCGCTTTTGAAAATGCGCATGCGCGTTAAGGTTCGAAGACTTGCTTGTTAGTCAGTTTTTCACTTTGGGGCGCTGTTGTTTGGATTTTGTGGGAGGAAAATAAATGTGCATATGTATTGTATGTATAGAAGCCCTTTTCTGTCACTTGAAAAAAAATTGAAGTCATATAGTATGCCATAATACTAAGAACGTATCAGAATTATGACTATCATAATTATGAGATACTGTCAATTATGACACGTCATAATAATGACTCACTATTTCATAAGAACATTTTTCTCAAAATGATGACTTGATATCTCATTATGAGAACTTAATTATGAGATACTAGATAGGAACTTAATGAGATACCAAGCCATTATTGTGAGACAGGGTTTCATTTTGAGATTAAAATCAGAGGATCTCATAATTACAAGAAAATTCTCTCATTATTGATATATTACCGCCACCAGCTGTGTTGGAGGAGGTTGTGTTTTCTTCTCCATTTGTGTTTTACTCTTCCCAACGTAACTCAAAAAGTAGTGAATGGATTTTGATGAGATTTGGTGTACAGCTTTAGTATTATCCTAGGTTCAAGTGATTCGATTTTGATGTTGATATGTGGCTTGGCAGAGGTATGCGCTCTACCAAGTGCCCTTCTATTTAATTATTACGAGAACTTAAGTCATAATGAGACTTCTCATTATTATGGTGGCAGAAACAGGCTTCCATATCCCCAAATATTGCACATTGTTTATTCATGCAACTAAAAGTGTAGACTTTTCACTTCACACCCATTAGCCAAACATTTAAAAGAAAAATGTTTACAGGAGGGCTCTTGAAAAGTGTTAAATACACACTCAATATCAACTTTATTAGGGCCTCCTACATTGCCTACATGATGTAGGCAAAGTATAAACTAAAGGATCCAGGCCTCAAGGCTGGAAAGAAGGCTACATCACATTTTAAAAATAGATCTACTCCTTGTGTGGAAAGCTTGCAGAACTGAACTCATTGCTATGTTCAATCTCTAGCTACTGAGAAAATACCTTCAAGTTATTCAATTTTATGCCAGAGTGCTGTTGAATTCTTAAAATGTGATCAGGCAGGAAGGTGATTAATATTCCATAACAGCAGCACAGACAGTGGTTGAAGCCGCATGGCAAGTCACGTTTATATTAATGTGCTTGTTCTAATATGCCATCACTTATATATTAACATCCACAGGAACTTGTAAGGTCATTGTTAATATGATGTTTTCCATCAAGAGATGTTTAGTTAGCATTTTAGAAGGAATTTCCAGTATCAGCACTTTGTAAACCCCGAGCCAAAGCTGTTCCTGGACATATTCAGACACTGGAAATTCTTCAGTAGTTTATCGTTTGTGGTTTCTCAATAACATGACAACTTCAGGGTAATAAGAAGAAGAAGAACCAAGGCCAAAGCCTTTATTTTTGTCACATGTACTCTCGAGCACAGTGAAATT
>JAOTRR010000032.1:12759450-12775724 GCA_028570945.1 Gogo arcuatus
CCTTCAGGCCCAAGGCTGCTTCTCTAACCTTCGGGCCATGGCTGCCCCCATAATATAAAGACACCACCAACTTACAAATGAACTCCGCCCCCATCCATGTCAGACGTGACTGGTGAAGCACATCAAAGGAATAAAATACGATTTCCACCCCAATCCTGATTAATTCCATGTACCAGCACGTCCAAAGTGTTTTATTCCTTTTATACCACTTCAATTTACCAATGATTACAATTTACTTATTAAACAACGACGTTGTACCTTTAGCCATTCACAGTTACATTTAGTGTGATGAAATGTTCATGAAACAATCAGTTCCTGTTCCCTCATGAGTCTCCTTTTTCTCTGTCTTGAACTTCACGTTACAGAGAAACTGCAAATCTTGAAGTGAAGACTTTCCCATGGCGGAAAACTTACCGACACTGGAGACTCGTTAAATGTTCAATGTTAAATAAACGTGTCCTTAAAGAAAACTTCATATCAACGATTACAGTATTTCCTTGAAAAATAAAGTTTTTAAATCTGTTTATTAGTCTTTGGTTATCGCTATGTAGCGTCACTATGTCTTTTGGCTGTTTAAATCCTCTTCCTGGAACGCACCTCCAGTTTTCTCAGTGTTTTGTTTAGCTTGTTAACGTGAACTTGTGCTGCACCCCTCTGTCATTTCCCCACGTGTTTTGCAGATCAGCTCTCCACGGCTGCTTCCTCTGAAAGGAGTAGGTCAGGTGACGCAGGCGGCGTGTGGTGGAACTCAGGTCGCCGTACTTAACGGTGAGCGCCGTGTCTTTGCATGGAAAAGATGAATTTGTTTTGCTGCACATTGTTAAGCTAATCAGCTGCTTGTGTAATTGATGTTCAAAGACGCCGCCATATCCTTGACTTGGCATGGTCTAAAAGATTGTTTTGAATCCGTCGAAGTGATTTGTGTAGTATTTATACACGTCATAGATATATCTCCGTATTGTGTCCTGGCACGTTTCCAGTTGCAATTAAAAAGAAAAGTTGTGATCAAATGATCCTGTGATTTCACTAGGTATCCTGAAGTCTTGCCTGTTGTACATGCATGATGAATCAAACGATGTTTTTTTTTTGCAGAGGATGGAGAAGTGTTTGTGTGGGGCTATGGAATCCTGGGAAAAGGGCCGAATCTGGCTGAGTCAGAGATCCCTGAGAAGGTGCCTGCGACGCTTTTTGGGAAGTCGGAGTTCAACCCGACGGTAAAAGTGTCTCACATCCGCTGTGGGCTCAGCCATTTTGCAGCCATCACAGGTGAGGCTCAGTGCTAGTGCCAGAGATGTAGCACGTAGTAACAGCTGAGTGTTTGCATCCCCTTTGGTTTTTGAGAAAAGAAAATGTACCTCTGAAGGAAGAATAGAAATCTGAAAATGAAAGGTTGGAGCCAGATATTGTACAAGGAATAAAACCTGATGGATGTGCTGTTATAGGAAAATAATCAACAATCGTGTGGTGTGATGCAGCTCGACGAGAAGTGGAGTCGCTGTTACCAGCCTGAATGTTTTATTCCTCTTATACCACAGCAATTTGCCAACGATTGCAATTTCTTATTCATTAAAGAACGTCTTTTTTATTCGTTTATAGTTACTTTTAATGTTCTGTGACTTCCGTAAAACAAGTTAACACTTTTGTTATAACCGCTATAAACACTCTTCTCTCTGGTGAAGTAATAAGACCAAAAAACGCAGACCTCCATCCTGAAAACGTAAAGGTACAGCTTTACCTCCGAGTCGTGCAAAGCGCTGACACTGGGGGCTCCTTCTAAAAATGCTAAATAAGTGTTTATTATTTCATCATATCCAGGATTACACGCTTCTTAATCGGTTTATGTAAGTAATCACTATAGAAGTGATAAGGTATTAGAACGAGCACAAGAAAAACGTGTACATTAAAAATCTTGTTGCTGTGAATTCAGTTTATTTTTACACTGATTTTATGCAACTCTTTCTCAGTGTCACGTTTTAACTAAAATACGACATCGTTCTTCTGAATGATCTTTTGGGATTTAGTCAGAGTGCTGATGATTTTTTCAGATCGTGGCGAACTGTTCGTCTGGGGCAAGAATGTGCGAGGATGTCTTGGCATCGGAAAACGGGATGACCAGTATTTTCCGTGGCGGGTTCGTACGGTGCACACCACAAACTTCTCACTCGTCACGCTTAAACCTAATACGTTACACATGTGCTAGTGGAGAACGGTTTGAAAATGCTCAGGGAATAGTGTTTTATATGTACATAAATGTTGCTCAAGATGACACATGCATGGTTTTTGCAGGTGACTGTACCAGGTCATGTGGTGGATGTTGCATGTGGCGTGGATCATATGGTGGCGCTGGTCAGGTCTGTCATATGAGTTCATGCTGTACAGGACGTCACACTGCTTCCCTTTCTGAAGCTACCGAGGACTGGAGTTTGCACACTGAAGGTTTGTGGGCTCTAAATCTTATACTGAGCACTCCTCAAGCAAGAAACAATGTGACACGCAACCTCTGGAAATCCACTCACATATTCAATACCAGGCTCTGATCTGTGATGTAAAGCTGCATGCAAGAGCATGAGCATTACCTGCCCTTTTTTTTTTTTTTTTTTTTTTTTGGGAGTGATGCATTTTAAAAAAAAAAAAGGACTAGTATGTCAAGATCCATGAATGTGGAAACTGGGAAGATCAGCAAGTCTCTTGTTTCAATAACAGAGAAACCCAGCATTTGTTTCACTTGGCTTCATTGTACAATGACAAGTCTGTTCTGTAATAAACTTGTCTTAACATCATTAAACATCATTGAGAAGCAGAGGAGTAGCCAACTGTGCATCCAGACAAAGCTGATATTAAAGGTGCGATCAGTGATTTTTAAGGTACACTTCTCCTTGTATTTTGAGAGCTGGCAATAAAATATCTGAGAAAAACCTCCAGGCTGTGTAGCACCCCAGGGGTAACAGAATTTAATAATAATAGACGACTAACATTTAACCAATCAGAACAAGGAGATTCTTGCTACGTGTCAGTTTCCTTTATAAACCATTTTTCTTGACCTGCAGTCATGAAATTTTACATGTTCATTCCTGTCCCTCTTTAGAAGGAAGAATATTACCCGAGGAATTATTTTCAATTTCCCAAAAATGTTCATAATTGTTGGATTTACTTTAGAATTTATACTGAAAAAGCATAAAAATATATATATATTTTTAAATAATCGTACATGGCATTTTCCTGATTAAAACGATAAAGAAAAGATTTTCCAGCAAAATATAGACTTAATTCTAACAAACACTAATTTGCAAGTGTGCAAATTTGTGTGTATTTGATTTGACGAAGCTCCATTTGCATAAAATAAATGTAGGGTGTTGAAAAGGTTATACAGTATAAGACATCAGGAATAAACTGGCAAATATGTTGATCTCTAGAGCGTCTTGCCTTAAAGCTCAGAACAAAAAGGTTCATTATAAACCAATAATAGGTCTTTGCTTTGTTTGTCCCAAAGTGAACTCGGATAAGATCAACAGCACCGTTAATAAAGCTGGAGGAGGAAAGCATGTATGACTTCTTTTCTGAGGCTAAAGTAAACTAATCAGCACAGAAGGAAGTTCTGTTTGTGTTCACGGACTGAAAACTGGGCCATATGGAGAACACTGCAACCTCGTATATTAAATCAGCACACCGGCTCTATACTGCACCGCTCGTGATTGTAGGACAATATCAAAACGGACCAATCTCCGCCCCGTTTCCTAATGCAAACAACCCGAACCTGAAATGAACCAATGCAGCTCGAAAACAAAACATGCTTCAGAGAAATGGCCTTTCTAAATTCCCTTCTAGGAGAGACATAAAAGGTGCTTTCATCTAATTAAACTTTGAGCTTATCACGCTAAGCTTCTGCACTGGATCATGCGATCGCCATCTTCTTGATAGGTTGCTGGTGGTAGTGAATTAAGAAGAATCAAAATCAGCATGACACGAATCTCGCAGTTGGCTGGCACACCTCCATTTCTATGGCAACTCTGAACTCCATGGAAATGAAAAATAAAAGCTCAAGCAGGGGAATGTGAAAAGCAGATCAGGACAATTTATCACAGAAACACAACAAGCTGAAAGAAATAGCGTTTTCATTTCTTTAATGGTCAGAAGAAATAGGTCACCCTTTTCATTTTTAACACTGATAAATACATGGTTTCTGCTAATCAATCAGATCTAACGGGGAAAAAAAAGAAAAAGCTTGTGGGGGGGGGGGGGGGAAACAAACAAACAAACAAAAAAAACATTCGTGCGTTAAGACCAACAAATGTCACCCTTTAAAAAAAGATTCCTTCCAAGGAGCAATTATTCTTCCCCACTTTTTTCACATCAGTAAGAACAGTAAGATCTTTAGGAAAGACCTTAAATAAAGTGCAGACTGGGGTGAGAGAGCTGAAGGCCTAAACTAACGCCAGTGTCCTTAACACTGAGACCCCCAACTAACATTCAATGAAGGACTGTAATTCCTCACGTCTTGTTTGAAAAATGCTGAACGGTAAAAACTTGGTAAAGAAGCTAAAGTATCTTGTGCCATTTCTTTTGTTTCGGTTACAAAATGCAAGACAGCTTCAGACGTGAAAAGGGGGAAGAAAATGTAAAAAAAAAAGTATACAGTAAATTGCACAATCCATTCTCTAGATTTTTTTTTTGTTGAAATTAAAAATGAAGAAGAAGCGAGATATAGTGACTACATTTTTACACATTCAGCCTGGATGTGTTTGATTATCCAATCTGATAAATCTCTGCCCTGAACTGACGCCGACTCGGAGCTGGAGAACAGAAACCCACTGATTGTAGTTTGGATACAAGGAAAAACAACAACTTATTCATAACTCAGTGACTTGCCACTGAAAACAAGAACACAGGCTTTAAGTGGAACGGGGACAAATGAAAAACAAAAACGGTTTCACAAACAGATGAAAAAAGCTCCCCCCTTCCCATTAATTGAACTTGATCAATCCATATCACTAAAACAATTGTCTTTCAATTTGCACACACAAAAAAACCCCCCAAAAACACACTCAAGGAGTCAGTTTAGGCCTAAAGTGACTTGGCACAGTAAGAAAAGAGGGATGAGCAATGAAACGGACGTTTACACAAAAACATTTGTGGCATACATTCTTGGTCTTCTATTAAAGAAAACCGGTTACTAATACATTGTGGTTATTTGCAATGAATCAGGAATCATCTTGGTGGGGAGGAGGGAAAAAAAAAAACCCCAGCCCATGCCTCAGTAGGCCTTGTTGTCATGGTGAAATGGGGTCTGGAGAAAGGGGGGAGGGGGGAATAAGTCAGAGGGGGAGAAAGGAGAAAAGTCTAACACTGCAGTCACTAGCTGAGGGTCCCTGTAGGAAAGGATGCGCTCTGGGGCAGGAGGCTGAGGGATAGGTATTGGTACAATCAGTCGAATGAAAGTGGGAGAGTGCAAGTAAAGCAACCCAGCTAGCTCTCTCTTTCTTTCTCAAACACACACATACACACCTTTCATTCTCTCCCCCCCCACTCCCAACAGCAGTCCTCAAAAAGCTCTTGGCACTTTTGAAAATGATAATCTAGCAGGGACTCGGAGAGGCTCATGTCCGATCTCACTGTCCTGTGCTCTCATTGGTCCTCAAGGCTCCAATCACACTCTGGATGTTCTCCTCTGGAACCTGCAGGAAATCAAGATGCTGACTTTAGACATTTTGTGTACAAAGAACTACAATATTTCTTTCAGGGGTGGCTGGGGGGTGATTTTACCCCAGTTTCTTCAATTGGCCCATTTGCTAATTCCCATCCAGATGGCACATACTGCATCAACTGGGCAGGGTGTGAAGGCTAACACATGGCTAATATCCCCCAACCAAACATTTCAAACTGCTGCTCAGTCTGAGTCACAGGGTTGTGTAATACACTCATACTCCTTTTCCACCAATAGGAAATGGGTTCTGTTCTGGTTCACGTACCAAATTTTGAACCATGCAGAGCATTCTCACCAAAAATAAACCAAAATATAGCTGGTTTTTCCAGTGCAAACCATGACGACATCATTAGTTTGGAGAGAAGGCACAGCGCAGCAATGGAGAACACAATGGAAAAGGATACATCATCTTGAGAAGAAAAATGGACCGAAAACAAATATCTGCAATAATAGAACAAAAGCTCGCAGGTCATCAGTGCGGTCTGCCATCTTGCCATTACTGTTTACTTCCATTGTGCAATGTGCAACACCCTCCGTTCATGACGCATCCTGAATGGAACCGGTTCAAGAACCTGTTCCCTGTTGGTCAAAAAGGGGTATCAGAGGAAAGCACTATCTGCCCTTAAAAAAACAAAACAAAACAAAAAACACTTACTAGAGCATGGTCAAACTTGAAGGTGCTGATGTAGTAGGCTGGAATGTCAGCTGTTGCCAAAGGTTCAGATATTTGGGCCACAATCCCACATTCGTCTGATGAGAAGACAAAAGTGAATGTGATTTGCAAACGCTATTCAAAAATCTGCTTTATATTTAATCAGGGTTTTTCAGCAGGTCAAAGTAATTAGGGTTTTAGTTAAGTTGTTGAGAGGTTTGCAGTTCCGTCATAAAACCCACCAAATCCTAAAGGCTGTCCTCCGATGCGAACCATTTTCCAAAGCTCTCCTGAAGCGCTGGTAAAGAGGACATTATTGGGGAACCTAGCAAGAGAGACTGGATATCAGCACCAGACACGTAACACTGCAAGCCAAAAATATGGAACTACTTATTTATCAGAAAAAAAAACTTGATAAATCATTCATCAAACCACCATCAATTTTTTTTGGACAACTCGTGTCTTAATCAAAACCATTTCCTAATCATAGGAAAGTTTCCACATTCCAGTGCAATCAATCAAACCTCTCTGTAGTGAACACACACACACACACCTGCCCACATGTACTATGAATAATGGAGGTGAGAAACGGGCCGAACCTTTGAGTAGTCTGCTCATCCATAACCAGGGAGATGTAGCCCTCGATCAGGGAGAAGGAGAAGAAGCGGATATGCCCTGAATCCTCATTCTGTGCCCCTGCCTCCTTCCCTCTGTCACGAACAAAATCATAGCAGGGAATCTTAATATTAAGCAACAGACATCCAGTCTAAAGCACAGCCTGCTTTTCTTACCGCAGTGCAGCGAGGTCAAGAGTTCAGCAAAATACTGAAATGAGACATGTACCAGAAGAGCAGCTCTGCTGAGTGCTTCTCTCTCATAAGCACAATAATGTAAGTACAGGCTGTCTTTGAAGCTGAGTGCTTGTATGTCAGTCAACAGGACTGACAAGAGCTTACACAGCGTAGTCTGTAATTAATTTGGCAGAAAAGGTTTTGTTGCACAGGCTGTTCAATCAAACACGCTGGACTTGATAGGGCACCGTGAAAATGAGGTCAAAGTGCAGAATGTCAGCTTTAATTTGATTTATATGTCTCTATCGGATGAACCATATTGGAATTATAGCCTTTTACTTACACGCTGCGTTATGAGCAATTTGACAGTTGGTGGAAATAAATATACAGAAGTGTGAATGCCAGATCATCTAGTTCAGCAAAGTAATTCAGTGGATAGAACTTCTTAAAAAAAAACAAACAAACCTTTCTTACATACATATTCTCTAAAAGACGTATGAGCACAGGTACAGTGAGGTTGTTTTTCCTCCCCCGTCTTACTATAAAGCTCTCCTTCAGAGCGCCGCTCGTCTATCAGCGCTGCTCTCCTATCAGCACTGCTCTCCTATCAGGCTAGCAGATGGCTCTCAGGGTCGGCCATATGTGAGAGAAGACGAGCCTCTTACCCTCCTGAGTAGAACATGACGTCCATGAGCAGGGTGGCCACAGAGGGCAGTGTGTCTGGGTCCAGACTCGTCACGCAGAACATGTTGCTGGGACTGGAGAGAGGGTGAATGATGGGACGTGGGACTGAGAGAGAGAGAGAGAGAGAGAGAGAGATGGAAAATGCTATCCAGGCATGCAGAGCCAAGTGGGGGTTGTTTGTGCCACAAATGAACTCTCGTGTCAGCTGATGCCCCTGTGCACGTAAAGAACTTCTTACCAAGTTTAGGCTTGACAAAACCGTTGGTGACTCCGGAGTAGTTGGCAGCTACTGTCTCTCCATTGACCACCCTGAGAAGGGTGAACTCGGAGGACAGCGTGTGCATGACCATAGGGAGATCCCTCTCTCGGACCTGGACACAGAGAACCAAACACAAGAGAGATTTCCTTTACAAAGTCCAACGAGGATTGACATCTTATCAACTGTAATTAAACCACAGGGCTGAGGGAGAGAAACAAGACTTTGGGTTAGTGGTTCCAAATCTTAGTCCTTGGGATCCCATGTTCTGTGCATTGGATTTATTGGGCCTTTTCTCAAATCAGTAGCTTTCAAATGTTTTAAATACAAAGTGACCAAATCTAATTAGTTTTTTTGGTCTGTACTTGCACTCCTTTGCATATCAACAACATTGCTTGTTTGTGTACAAATGCCTGCATTATTACTTTTAAGTAAGCGAAAATTAGCCTGCTTGCTGCCAACATGGATATTCATTCATTCCATTCATTCCTCTTCGGTAACAACTTTATCCTGGTCAGGACCATGGATGGGAATATACGTTGGATACCACCATGCACACACACTTTCACACCTAGGGGCAATGAGAATGACCAAATGACCCATCATCATGTTTTTAGGAGATGGGAGGAAACCAACACCAGTTGGGGAGAACATGCAAAACTCCACACAGACAGTAGTCTAAGTTCTGGATCGAACTGGGGACCCTGGAGCTGTGATGTAGCAATGTTACCTGCTGCACTACTGTGCTGGCCACAACATGAACATCTCTCTGTCAATTACATTTTATGGAATGTCAATGTGAGTGGGTGGGAATAGAGTGTAGCGCTGCTGCCTTAAGGCCTCTTTACTTCTTGCAAAGATGACATTCACAGGGAAACACTCTGACAACCAAAAGGACATTATTGTGGAGAAAAAGAACTTCCAAAGATGATGTGTGGAAGCTTCACTCTCTGTGTTGCACAAATGGCAGGTGGACGAACGTAGCAGGAGAAGCAGCAGGCTTGTGACTGGAGCATTAACGCTGCCAACCACAGAAAGTCTGAAGATCTGTAAGCTTGCCAAGATGTTTAAGTTTCTCATAACCTTCTTTGAACTTTTTTTTTTTCCACTCCAGGGCCCCCGGTTCCATCTGAGCTTGGGTTACTTACTGCATTGAGTTTCACATTTACCTCTGATGCTTTTATCCAAATGTGAGACAGGTTACACTTGAGCACTTTAGGATTAAGGGCCTTGCTTTAGGATTAAGGGCCTTGCTTTAGGATTAAGGGCCCACCAGTGGCAGCATGGTGGTGCTGGGATTTAAACTCATGACTTTCTCATTGGAAGTCCAAAGCCTTAACCACTGAGCTAAAATTAACATGTTCTGTTTAAGTCTCTGTGGGTTGTCTCCAGGATCTCTGGTTTCCAAATAAATTGCTGCAAGGTGTGAATGTGTGCGCGCGCATGGTGCCCTGAGATAGACTAGTGTTCTCTTCCAGGGTGTATCCCTACCTTGCACCCAGTGCTCCGGATCCCCTGCAACCCTGACCTGGATAAAGGCCGTACTGAAGATGAACGAATGAACATCAAAGCCTAGTAACGGTTCTCAATAAATTTACTGCAAGAAACGAAGACAACTGCAAAAACCATGTTTGTTTCTCCTGGTACTACACTTGGGGAAAAGATCCTTTCCTGAGAGAGAATTTGCACTTGCTGGTTTTCATCCATGTTGTTCTTGTTACAAACGATATCAAGAATCTCACCACAGCGAATGATCTGAATTAATCTTACATACCAAGCCACATGTCCAAAAATTAACTGGATTTGTGACACCAGTCCAGTTGGGAAATATTGGAAGTTGGAATGCATTTCTTTGTTTTTCAAACTATAGAAACCTTTATCAACTCTCAGCTGCCTGTCTGAACAAAGCTTCAGCTGTGTATCTTATCGCATTGGGAAACAGCTAGTGATTTATTATCAGGTGTACGAGATTAGAGAAAAACAAATTTGCGCAGTACATGAGGGCACCAAACCTGGGACTGAGAGCCATTAAATTAAAAGGATAACATCAAGTGTGGCTAACAGTGACCTATGCTAGTGGTGCTAGCTGTCCTTCACTGTTTACTGCAAAACACATTATATCACACGTTTACACCCTACAGTCATTTGTTTTTAAAAAAAAAATCATTACTGGGATAAGAACCTAAGTGTTTGATTGACTGAATATTTTTATTACTAAAAACAGCTAGAAAATCCAAAAAAATTAAAAGCACAATCACTTGGTACAAAAAGGCGCTCAATACTCCTACACTATGTTTAAAGGATTAGTTACACTGCTTTGGCACAATTGTTAAGTTGCTTGCTATGTTTCTGCCAGTGTGCCTGCAATCTGAGCCTCAGCTGTCAGTTCAGTCACCTCCTTCGTGTCAAGCATTCTGAGGAGTTACTAAACTTGATCGTGCAGTAAATTTCCAGTGAAGATCGCCCCTGTCAAAGAAATAACAAGGTGTTCACTCTCCAGGTCCGTGTAGCTGAGAAACTCACACGCATTTATATTTGAAACAAAGGCAACAACTCCCAAATGCATTACAGAGAAAAGAAAAGAAAAAAAGACAAGGGTGTCTTGAGCAAACAGTTGAATTGAAATTCAGACATGTCCTACGGAGCCCATGCGAAACAGACTCGCTAGGCGGCCGGGGGTGGGGGGTGGGGGGGGTGTAACGTTTCAAGGGCAACCCCTGTGGATCTCTTTTCTGTATGGGCTGTATTTTGTCAGCATAGGAAGAGCAATACAATATCCCCTACGGCTACATCTGACTATCATTAACTTATGAAAAGCAAATATTTCCAAAAGAGAAAAACAGTCACCTTGAACCCCCCCCATTTTGAAATACAGAGCCTCACAAGAGAGATTGCAGTTCTACAAGCAATAGAAAAGTAGGCCAGGCCTGGGCTGCAGAAATATATAAACAAATAATAACACAAGTGAGAAACAGTTTTGTCTCCTGGCCCCAATGAGTCAGATAAAAGGATTCACTTTGGCCCAGCTATTTATAAAATGCGCGCGCACACACTAGCATGAAAAGGAGAAGCAAAGGGGTCCTGCGCTGGCCCGAGTCAGAGAGGTGAATCAACAACAACCCCCCAACCCCTCTTAAACAACCTTTCATTGCTCCCTCCCCCCCAAAAAGGCTGCAGCCAGGAGAACATTGAATTCCAGCAAGAGGCCATGCTGATCCTCTTTACATAACCACCTCCAGATTACCATCGACTTCGCCTTTTTTATTTTCATAAACAGGTCCCGGAGAGCGTGCGGGCTGTGAGGGAGGGGGGCACAGAAAGCGAGTGAGCGAGCGAGAGAATGTAGCTGATAAGTGTGTGCGCACGCAGGGAAAGGAGATTCAAACAGTCGCTACACACAAAGAGAAAAATGTGCTGAGATGACAAGCACGAGCAGTTGTCATGGTCTACTAGTCTGGGCGTCTTGCTTTTTCTATTCTCCTAGCTCAATGGGCAATTGGCCTTTCTTAAACAATAAAATAAGTTATAGCTGAAACAGTATATTTTCCCACGTAATATCCTTAAATTAGAGATTTCATACGCAAGGCATGAAAAGAATGCAGTTTATTTGTAAACAGTAAGGGACTTTATATAAAAAATAAAATAAAAAATCCCGGGACATGCTACAACAGTGCTCTTGGTGCTGTAATTCAGTGCGAATAATGCAATAATGGGAAATAAGTGTCCCATTACTGTCCAAATGAGGTGATACAACCACCAAAAATGAAGTGTCCACTTTTTACACCAAGTGACCACAGTCTGCTTGATGTACCTGAAAAGATGGAGCCACCAGAGGGCGCTGCGAGTTATATTTAGCTGAAAGGCTGCTATACCGCGGACTCGAACACGGAGCAACAATTTAAAGCAGACATTTAAGGATTTAAATGTCTTCTTTTACTACCCTACAGAAATCGCGTACATAGCCATTTGAGGCACAGGGATCTGCTTTCTCTCTTCTGACCAAAGCCAGACCTGGGTAATTAGTTAAACACGTTGTCTTAAATGAGGCAGAATGTTACAACTCAGCAGTTCTGTGGCCCTCCAGGACTGGAGTCTGAAACCCCTGATCCGGACAATCCAATATTCCAGATGAAACGTTTCAACTGTTCTGATCAAAACGCTGACTTCTACAGTGAAGCACCTCTCTACGTTCCCCTGTGTGCCTTTCAGCCTGGACCAGATGTCTATTCTACTGTGAAATGCACTGTGCAAGCAAAACAGTTAACAGTGAGAATATACTGCCCTGCACGTCAAATATGCAAGTAATGTGACAGAGTCAGATGTGTGTATGCATTACCTGAAAGTTAAAAAGCATACTTTGGCAGCTAAAAATCATGAAATGTTTGAAAATGGCAAAATGTAATGCACGTTTTTGGTGTTCAGTGACCTACGAGGTAGACACTGCCTTTGATACTAACATTTTAAAAAATATATATTATACCACAGCACTGTTGAATTCTCGAATGTGATTGGACAGAAGGTGTTGATTAATTTTCTTTAACAGCAACTCTGACGATAATTCCGGTTACGGGTTTATATTAATGTGCTCGTTCTTATACGTTATCATTTCTATAGTAACGACTTACAGCCATTCAGAGAGAGAGAGATATTTATTTAACATTTATGGAAGGAGTCTCCAGTTTCAGCACTTTCTAACAGTCAGATTTAAAGCTCTAAATCTTCAACTATAAACGGATTAAAAAAAAACCCATCTCGTTCTTTAATAAATATTAATTGTTCTCATTGGCAAATTACCGTGGTATTAGAGGAATAAAACACTTCAGGGTGTTAACGGTAACAACACTAGAAACAAACATTTCATAACTGAACTGTTATATAATATCCACCTTAATGCGTGTCAAAGTTATTTGGTGTGCACTATTTCTGGCTGGATGAACACGAAGACTCGGCAGCCCTACATTCCAATAAACTTAACACCCCCCGTTAATTTCCCGGAAGTGTGCATCATCTCCAAAGCAGCCGCTTGTAAAAGACTGAGGAGTTGTAACAGGCAGAGATAATAATTCTTTGCTAATTCGAACAATGCCTTCCTTTCTTCGAATACAGCCCATGTAGGCAGCATTTTACACTTTTCTGGAATAGCTGGCCACATGATGCAATGAAACCTGACCTAAATTCACATTCGGAGGCAGATGTTTTCGAAACTTCAAGGATTTCATTTTCCTCTGGTATGCTACCTAGCCAGCAGAAATAAAGGACGTTTGGGCTCCTGAAGTCGACAGCATCGTTGACTCCAATCCTCAAGCCTCCAAAAGGAAACTAACTTTAACTTTTACTGCAGTTCATAAAACATTAGAACAACCCTTAAGATGAGAATGGAGATTTTGCCAAAGAGGAACAAAAAAAAGAAAAAAAAGGCAATGGCAAAGTTAGATTTGTACTTAAATAAAACGAGACATGTAGAAAACAGTGTAGCTCTGGAATTTCCTGTTAACTTTGCGACTCACCAGAATGAAGTCGGTTTGGTAGGTGGACAGCATGAAGACGGAGATGTTGTGGTCGGCCAGGGGGGCAATGACGGACTTGGCGATTTTGGTCACGCCGATTGGCTGAGAGCTGGTGGCGCTGCCGCCCCCTGACACCACGTTGAGAGCCAACCACGTCGCATCTGCTACACTGAGATACTCCGACTCAGGCAGTTCTGAAACAGAGGCAGAGGATAAAGGAGTTTAATACCTTTAACCTTTTGAATGGATGAGGTTAATAAATCAGCTAGAAGTACTGCACAGGAAATTATGGTTTTGTTCATCTCTACACCAACGAACAGCATTTTTTTTTTTTCTTAAATAGACCGTCATCTTTTGTAGAATACCTGCACCTGCTTCACAACCCACAGCCACCGGTATCCATGGTGACCCTGGCAACCCGGGTGTAATGACACACATTCACTCAGTCAACCACAAAACCAAACGGGCCGACAGCTTGTCCTCAGTTAACCCGTAATGGAATCGAAGTGGCTGATGAAGCAATACGTGGTCAAACATTGCCACTGAATCGAGACGGGGAAGGATGTGTGATCTTTCCTTTCTGCCCGTGTTGCTCAAGAAACTCCAAAACTCCAAACGTACCTTTAAAGCCGTCTTCGTCAACTATGATGGTGTAATCCTCAGGGGTTTCGGTCAAACTGAAGAACTTGCATCTGTAGAAGAGGAAAAGGAGATAAATGTGTAATGATGTTGTTTATATTTGGACGTACATCGAGCATAGAATTTCTGAAATGCATTGCCAATATTCTGGAACGGTATGATGGTGTGGTAAACCACACACACAAAAGAAAACTTGCTGAGTATGACGAAGAGGGTCCAAGCGCTCCCATGCTGTTATGAGAAAGCTGAGCACCTCTGAATCTTTGACCTGTTCTCATAATACACAACTTGAATTGCTTGCGATCAGTCGTTTGGTTGCTGTAAGGTTGTGCGCACACACTACAGAAAATGTGTGCACTCTACACAATCTTTGATAGCAGAAAAGAGTGTCGGATCCCCCCCCAAAATCCGGCTTTTTCATGAAAATAAGTGCGAGCATGTTACGTCACTATTTGTACAGAAAAGAGGAAAAAAAGTGAAATGTGAAAATGTGGCAGCGAGGACTGTCTGTTCTGCAAAGAGAACTGGAGCTGTAGTGCAAAAAAAAAGGAACTATTTTTATACTGTCTTGTTTGTTTATTCAGCAAACTCCAAAATTAGTCAGCAACTGGGAAATGGGGGCTAAAATGGCATCAGACAGCAGACACAGATCACACAACACATTTCTCTGTGATCGTTACATACTAACAGCTCTTGTTTAACAACCATCCGGCCATGCGAGTCTCATCGTTTCTTATACATGGGAACTCTAAATTAGATCTATGGAGCAAAGTTTAGCCTTATACAAGCCACAAGCCAGTCCAGAGTGAGCAAAACAGACATTACACTGCTCAAGAGATATTGCAAAAGAGAACAGTATTTGAATACATTTTCCACCTGACTTGTCCTATGCAAACAGAACCCATCACGCACACACTTACACACGTCACTTTGCCAGGCACCTTTTTATGCCACTCGTAAAACCAGACCCAAGATACAGGGGTGAGGGGAGCACTTATTTATGGGCTTTCAAATCAGCACCCGTATTACTTTTGCCCTCAGAGGGGATGGGGTACCAGGATGTTTTTTGATTCTGGAGAGCAGGATCTTATCTGATCCAACTTCTCAAAGGAGTTTTGTTAGCTGTTGGGACGCTGTTGATCGGACGACCAGGGCTTTTCAAAAGCAGTGTGTCGAGGAAAGGTGTTTCCAGTCTAGTTGTGAAAAGAAAAGCACACGGTGTTGAGTAATTCTGCATGTATAGGATCGCTTATACATCAACAACACTGGTAAAATTTTGAGAGTTGATTTCTCAATTTTCAAAAATGTTCCAAGATTTAGTTTGTAATGATATTCTGAGTTGTCCTTTTTTTTTTTTTTTTTAAAGTTCTATCTACAACATGGTCTATTTAAAGGTAATGCATTTTCCTACATTACATTTAAAAGTAGAGGTGCTACTTTGGGGGTTGCACAGAGTTGAGGAGACCGAGCTGCAGGTTAGAATTTCTGACTTACGAGTTTTAGTCGAATGTGGCATTAGGCCCTCGCTTCATCTCTACCTAAAGAGAGCGATGCAGCAGCGCTTTAATCTGTCCAGCTCCCTCACCTCATCTGTACACTCTGTTCAAACAGATCAGCATCCAAAGACTTACACATTCTTGCCAATACTGCCATCAAAGCCAAGCCATCACACTCCTCATCTCATAGATTGCTAATTAGATGTTGTCCATCTCCACTACACTAACGCCTAAACTTGACTGTTATCCCTTATGTTTGAGATTGTCTCTCTTTTTTTTTTTCTCCTATTAAACTAGTTAGCTAGAGATGTGACTCCGCCTGCAATGTTGGAGCAACAAACAACTATGAACATCTAATGGAAGCAATGAAAAATACAGCACTAAGCATCAAGTTAGCACCAGAATCACTAAACACATCACAAATATTTCAATATAAACATATTTAAATGTGTTTGGGGGGGGGGGTTGTTTTTTTAAATCCAATTAGAACTAGGAGGGCACTCGGTAGAGTGCATACCTCCGCCAAGCCACATATTATCAACATCAAA
>JAOTRR010000032.1:12776766-12789582 GCA_028570945.1 Gogo arcuatus
TCCTTGGCCCATGGCTCACCTTTCCTCCAAATTTCATCAAAATCTGCTCACTACTGTTTGAGTTATGTTGGGAACAGGCAAACAAACGGAGGCGAAAACATAACATCCTCCAACAAAGTTGGCGGAGGTAAATAATAGCTACAATTACTAAGCAATGCCAGATTTGAAGTTTTTGACCAATTATTTTATTTCTCAGTGAATTTTAAGAAAGGGCCTTGGAACTGCATCTCACTTGTTGGTAAAATGCACCATATTGCAGTGTATTGTGGGTGCGTATACACAACTCCAGAACTATGAAACACAAAATTCAAAATCAAACAGTGCTTCAGTCTTGTGTATGAATCGATCGGGGTCTTTTTCTTTCGGGTTACACTTCGTCCCTGGTGACACGGCTGAATTTCCCTTTGACGACGCCAGCTAAATCAGTGAGGCAGCAAACTGCGCGAGAGCCTTCAACAGTGCTCTGAACAGTAAGTGACTTTCGCCACACCCCATCCTCACACACTGGGCTGCCACCTCTCGCATTCGACACCACCACGAGACACTTCGCACAAAAAGCAAACAAACAAGCAAACACACACCATCTAACAAAGCGGGTATGTGGAATTAGTCTTAATAAACAGGAGAAAGGACCTTTCAAAGGAAATACTGTATTACCGTATCAAAAAGGCACTCAAAACACACCCCAGAGCCTGCAGAGCAAAGAAAGAAAGAGTTCGACACAATAGTCGACTCTGAAGACACACTGTTCACAGCTAGATTCAAGACCACAAGCTGCATTTGCTGGCCGAAGGAATTCGAAAACAAGTCTCCCTTCTTGCTCGAGCTTGTTTTTAATAGCCTTTTCCTGTGACAGAAGAAGGACTGGCAAATTTAATACATCTAACATCTGCCAGCTGCTGTTTGTTTCTCAGCCCTAATAAAATAAAAGCTATTATCTTACTGGGCAAATTGTGCAACACGTTTACGCTTCTTGAAATATAAAATAATCACTGTTGCTCTGGCCACATGGACTCCACCAAGTGCTGATAGGACTGATGCACAAACAAAAAAGGACAGAGGACCAAAGTGACGTACTATCTTGAAAGACTCTGTATCTCAATCTCATATCACCTCCAGATAAATACTAAATCTTATCAAGACACGCACAGCCCAACTCCTGTTCCCATGGGCCACCTGATAACGTCCAGTCATCAAAATACCAGCAGGCTTGCTCCTCGAAGGATGAGACTAGAAAAGATTTTCAGCACAGATTCCCCCCCAACCACTGAGAACAACTTCAGTGTCCAAGGCCTGGCTTAATCTGCATTCAGAAAAGAAATAAAGAAAAAAACAAAACTGGGCCCATTATGCATTAGCTGAGTGACTAACAGGACTGTATTACTTGGAGCTGGGGAGCCTTAAACTCCACCTACGCTCACTTTAAAAGGGCTCATTAGGGCTCCGGCTCATGCCTCGGTAAATCCAGGAGAGGAGACGGCCTCCAGGACTGTGTGTCCGCAAACACAACGAGAAGGCATTAAACACTACGGATGCACAGAATCTTCTAGAGAGAAGCAAGCAGCGAATCGATGTGAATCAGGTTTAAAGGCTTAAAGGTCACTACATGTTGCTGCATGCCATTTTAAATGATGTCCACACTATTAAACCCTTATTACTTTTACAGCATCTCTCTCTCTCCTTCTCCTAAAATAATGTAGTGACACTGGAGACTCCTTCCAAAAAAAGTTAAACAAACATCTCCTTACAGAAAACTTCACCATATCAATAACTAATAATAATCTGTTCCTTATTAGTGTGAGATCAGAAACATCCTTGTGAACGACCTGTTACTATAGAAACGTATTAGAATTAGCGATTTTTTTATTATTAGAAACCTGCAATCACCACCTTTGGAATCAAGAATTCACTAGCGCTGCGGTATAAATTTCATAACTTACAGGGGCAGGCTAATTTTTCCCAGAAGCCCCTGTGCTAAGTAGCAAATCACCGTTTTTGATGCCATCGATATTCCAGAACAATGCGCAAACAATCCGGTGCCATCCTAAACCACGGATTATAAACTGTAACGTGAAATTGCAGATGTATTTTTTTCAAAAGTGGTTGCATTTTAAATTCTTTCGACCGATCCATTCCGTTCGTACGCTTATTCCGTTGTACTGGCTTCGGCCGTCTCCTGGGCGGCCACGAAGGAAAGAAAATATCAAGTGTATTGTGTTTAAAACTTTTGTGGATGAAGAAAAGTTCGAGATGGGTTCCGAAGGGATCACGAACAGTGAATTTGCGCAGGTTTTGCTGCAGCACACGCAGTGGCCTGTATGTAAACAACGAAAAAACAGTGAAATGGATTCTGGGAAGAGTGAGCAGGCACCTTAAAAAAAAAGAAAAAAAAAGTGCTTGAATGGTGAGCAGAATTACGGCATCGATTTCTCAGATACATGTGGTTGGGCAAAAAAAAAAAAAGGAAATGTTAGACAGGATTATTCTGGAATCCGAGACGTCGCTCATGAGATGGTGACGATAACAATATTGTTCTGATTATCGCAATATATCGTGCCACTGATTATCGGCACAGGAAGGAAGGAGCACCAAACACCTCTAGATCTATGCAATTAAAAAAAAAATCCTGCTGCCTTTTTTTTCTCTCTCTCTCTCTTCACTGCAGTTGTTTACAGCTTTCCAGCAGCCAGGCAAAGCGCTGCAGCAGGAAGGGGGACATGGTGCAGGGAAGGGAATCATGTACAACCTTATCTTTAGGAGGAAAATAAAATAATTCTTGCTGACACAATGACAAATCCAATAATTAATGCATGACATCATCATTAGACGCCTTGAGGTTCATATTAAAAACTAAAATGAAGGCGTGTTGAAATGAAATGAAATAAAATAGCAGTGCTATGTTGTTGCTGCTGTGTGTTTTTTTTTTTAACGGAGGTGAAAAACAGCACGAGCCGCACGTCCACACACCCCTTTAACATGCAACTTCATTAATATGAAACGGAGGAGGAGAAAAATGAACAAAAACAGGTAGGATCTCTGCGCTTTCTTTCTATTTTTAGCCCCCGGGTTTAGGTTGAAGTCTTGTTTTATTTATACTGACAGTGTAGCAGGATAAAGGAAGAAGTTTGGGATGAAAGTGTAAAAATTGTTTCTCTCTCTCACACACACAGAGAAAGAGAGAGAGAGAGTGAATGAGAAAGAGCTAGCTGTTAGCACACTGGCCTAAAGCTGCTCAGGATGCGATTTATTCAAACAAATCTCCATGTTTTTGCACTGACATTCATTTCGACGACACACAAGCAGCTACTCACCTTGTTTTTGAGGGCAGGAAAGCGAGTTTAATTAATCCGTGAGTGCAAATCTGGATGCCTTCTTTTGCTATACTGGCTACTTTCAGACTGTGCTCTAAAATGTGCAGTTCCATCTTTTGCGTCTTCTCATTTGGGGCACAGCAAAAACAGATAAACGACTGTTCTGTTCGTGTGTGTGTAGGTATAATAAAAGAAAATCAGAAAACAATAAATAAATAAATAAATAACTAGAGCTGTAAAGCCAAACGGACCGGGTTTAATAAGAACCTTTAAACGGAGCGGAACGGAGGGTAGTGCGGGAAGAAAGGGAAAAAGGAAAGTTGTGCACTGAAAAAAGGGAAGAACAGAGAAGCAAGGGTGATATTAAAAAAAAAAAAAAAACAAAAACCACAACGAGGTTTTTTTTTTTTTTTTTTTTTTTAAAAACGGGAAAGGGAGAAAAGAGAGGACTGTGCGCCTCCCCCCGTGTTTCCACTCCGGCGGGGATTGGAACAGTCCAGCAGCTGGCGAGCGCTGAAACAAACAACCTGCCACTCAAAGGCCCTGGGGGCGGAGCCACGGACACGAGCTGCATGAAGGGAATTGTAGTTCCGCTCCGGTTTGTGGAGACCTGACTATCACACACTCGGGATTGATTTTTTTTTTTATTTTTATGATGACGATATGATGTAGCTGTAATGCTTTTGGGATGAATTCCCAAACATTAAAGCTTCAGTGCAATCAGTGATGGTTCAAATACTGTGACATCCCTTGCTAACTACTTTTAGTTTAGGCCCCTCCCACTTAGACCTTATGTAACCACCTGATACCCCTTTTCGACCAGTAGGGAACGGGTTCTTGAACCGGTTCCGTTCAGGATTTCTTTGAACCTTGGTACCAGCTAGCAAACCAGCCCACGTTTTCACCAGTTTTGAGCAGAACTGTTGTAATCAAGGATGTGTGGTGAATAGAGTATTCACAGAGCACGTTGATTACCTCCAAGCTTTTGTGCTGTCATTGCAGATATTTGTTTTCGGTCCATTTTTTTCCTGAAGATGTATCCTTTTCCGTTGCGTGCTCCATTGCTACACTCCGCTTCCTCTCCAAACTACTGACATGCCCACCGATGTCATGGTTCGTGCAGGAAAAACCAGCTAGATTTTGGTTCTAGCTGGGAACCAACTTTTCAGGATCCAAACCAATTTTTTTTTGGATCAAAATGTTCTGAATGATTCAAAATTGTGTGTGCAAACAAGAACAGAACCCGTTCCCTGTTGCTCGAAAAGGGGTGTGTGAAAGGTAAGCAAGGAATAAAACATGATAGGACATGTTGTGACATGTATTTTCCCATAACTGAACATTTTATATCACAATAATTTGTCAAATGACTACATTTTATAACGATTAGCCTAAGGAATGACACTTTTGTGTTTATTTGTACGTTTCATATTGTGTAATACCAAACAAGTTAGCTCTTGCCACTCCAACAACCTCTCGAAGTTAATAAGACAAACAAGTAGAACTTACAATGATAATTCCACATCAATACTACAAACATCCAACCACTTCTTGAAATATCTAGGATAGCCTGATGTGTTAAAGAAAATAACACTTGCTTTTGCGTCGATTGTATTACTTTCTGAACTTCTTTGTATTTGTTTACTCGCATACATGTGAATTGTCCTTTTTGTTACTACCTGAGCAGTCTCAGCCTACGAAGCTCCTCCCATGGCTCACGAAGCATCTCTTTTGTTCACTTTTCTGGCCCCGAGCTTCAGAATCTTCTTGGAAGCTGATTGGCTCATGACACAACGAGCTTTTCAGAGCAAGATATAGTTACTTGACTGGAAAAAAAATTTCATAATCCCATCTTTAAAAGGCTTTGAAGGGTTTTGTGTGAAGAAGTTCGCAGGAAGTAAATAAGAATTATGCGGGGAAAGCTTTTTGATTGGTTGCCTGCCGTTGCACACAGCCTCTTTACGTGAAAATAGATGGTTCTTGGCCATACTTATTGGTGAAACACACCAGAACTTCTAGCTCATGCGAGTCTGGCACGTTGACAACTGCCAGGTTAATGCTCGTTATGCATTCCCTACATACTTCCATTATTTATTTATTTATTTTTAAGTCACTGTGGTTGATAGTATCTACCACATGACAAAGTAAACAAATCACTACTCCAACCTTGGCTTTGAAATGTATTAAATGGTTATCAAAAGGTATATATATATATATATGTATCCAATTTGAGAGCCAAATAAAGTAGCCCTTAGGGATGTAGGCCACAATATTTGAATATGTTTAGTAAAATTTCTTGCAATGATTGTACAACCAGTGACACTTTGCCTTGAATTATCAGGGCTAGATTATCAGTCATTTAAAATGAAACCCTGCCGTGTATTACTTTATGAAAAAACATACACAAAGCATAATCACGTCCAACATTACAGAGATAATTTCCCAGAGTACTCAGTTTTGACCATCAAGCAACATCATGTTAAAAAGGTAAGCAGCAATTTAGTAATTCACAAGTCACACCAGGCTGGGATTCAGGCTTTTTGCCACACAGGGTCATAAACACAGGCCTTCTTTGTGTGCAGCAGTGATAAGATCCTGGGGCCCATTTGATCTCCCAAATCAAGCATTGGACCAGTTCAAAGGACAGCAGTCTGTTTTGCTTGAAACACCATCATTGTATCAGCTGATGGGTTTTCAAGCCTTCATATTCACTGTTACATAACAACCAGCAAGTAGCTGATGCTATTTAGAGTCATGTGCTTGGCATTTTGTACCTGGGAAGAGCCCAGTTAACTTGAATTTATTTAGAGGAGTGGGCTTCTCACACTGATAAGTACCAAGAACAGGTTGCGGTTCAGAAGTCACAGCTCAGAGCATGTTAAAGAGCAGAAACGAGCCTAAAAGATTAAGCAACACGTCCTTTATTAGCGTCCATTAACAGTCCAATAGCCAAGCTACAGCAAAGCTTAATCATTAGTCTAGTATGCAATATAATTTTAAAATGCTCTGGCATGCTCAGTCTGCAGTAGGATCCAGACATGTTCCTGGCAGTTAAACACGTATTCCTTTAACTAATGAGCATAAAGTTCAATCATTACATTCCACATTTCCAGAGTGAACATAAATCAGCAGACTGTAAAACACAAGACCCTTCACTCAGCACGAATCCAAAAACAAGAGTCGAGAACAACCCTTCAGTGAGAATGATGAGAAAAGGGGAAAAAAAAAAAAAAAAAAAAAACCACCCTTATTGACAGATTCAAAATCCAAATCATTTACCAGCATCTGCATTAAAGCTTTTTGTTCCTGACATTTTGCTAAATATAGACTTCATACAATTTCCTAGTTCAAAAAATGTGATTTTTTTTTTTTTAAATCCTTAGCTTAAGAAATAAACATTCTGTAAGAAAAATTCATGTGACAGCACAGTCAAGTGAGCAATGAATTAGGCTCGCAAAAAAAAATTAAAATAAATCATGACATAGGATTTATGATTCATTCTTTAGTCAGTTCAAATCACAGGCCTATAACCCACACAGCCAGTTATATCTCCCTTTCAATTCCTATTGCTCAGCACATTTGCTTCGGTATGAAATAAAAGCGAGCGGAGCGTCTGAAACAGTAGCTCTTTCAGCCAAAAACACGCTGAGGAAAAAGGGAGAGTTGAAAGCCGTGCTCTCTGAAGAGAATCCTTTAATCTGCGTCCCGTGACCCGTGGGAAAGGCTGAGCACCGAGTCTCTGCTTGGCAGAAAGGCTTCCATCTTAATGCTGCTTAAGTGCTCGCTATATTCCTCTGATCATACGGGTGACGCATGAAGGGCTGTGTTTGTGCCGTTTTCTACAAAACATCCACATGCATGCAGGCTCCTGTTTTAGTCACGCCATGTCATCGATTAGCACACTTAAGCGAGATTTTTAACAAGTTCAAAATGGAGGTAAACGGGTAGACCGTGTTGTAGTTATACTTCAACAAATTAGACCTCACAGCATGCCCAACATCTAACATGAACCAAATCCATTCCGAGCAGCTGAAACTAGGCAGGGAGGCATGACAATACTCCCAGACAGCCATGTGGTGCGCTAGACGCCATAAAACGACAAGAGAGAAGGGTGAATCTGCAGTGTTTACTAACTCAAAAAAAATAAATAAAAAAAATAAAAGTTTGTCTGGTATAAAAGAGGAAGTTAATACATATTAACCACAGGGGAAAATAATGGAGTTACAAGTACAAAGGGATACAAACAAAAACAAATTCAAAACCTACATCTCATACTTTTATTGGAAGCCAGCATTACACCGAGCACCCCTCAGCCCTCCTTTTGCTCATCAGCACAGGCTTTCTGGTTGATCTGTTGAATTGGAAAAAGACAAAATCAGATAAGATCGTAAAAGGGAATAACATGAAGTCAAATTTGTTTTGGGAGCAGCCTTGTATAAGTGATAGTTATACTGATAACTCACTTTAAATGTAATGTGCCGTTAATTTTTTTTTTTAAAAATCAGGAAAACTTTAGATCATCCTTTATACCCAGTATTTTATGGATATAGATATCAGCGTTCTAACAAAGCTAATGAAGGATTATACTCTAATTTGTGGTACAGCCAAATGTATTCTGTTACATGACAGATCACTGACCAACCAATGAGGTGCAAAATAAACGAGTGAAGTCCCTGAAGGAGTGCAAATGCTTTTCCATAGAAGAGCTGTTACACTGCCAGAGACCGAAATGTTGCCCTTTGGACAGCAGGCATCTGATCAACCAAAAAAAATAATCCTGCATGCTATCTTGCAGGGCACTGATGTGGGATCACAGCGTTAAGGATCGCCAGTGGTGGTACGTGGCTGACCCCCTTTGAAAGTGATCCATCGGATGCTTCGAGAGAGCCTCACCGTTTGTTTCGGAGAATCCCACAGCCAGGACAGGATGCACCAAATTCAAAACCTGTAAAAAAAAAAAAAAAAAAAAAAAAAAAAAAAAAGACGACAGATGTTAACACTATAATCATAAAAGCAAAATGACCAGGATTATATTTTCAACATGTTCCCAGTGGATCACACCAGGACTCCTGAAGCGATTCACTGGGATGGGATATGCTTTCCGGTCATGTCCACAGCAAGTCGAGAACTCCGCCTCCCGAGAGCTTTGGTATATGACCGATTTAAAAACTGTCAAGATGGATGTTAAGTAAATAAATAAAATGTAGTCACCCGACTTGGGTTCCTGAATCCTCCTCAGGATGGACCTGCAAACGATAAAGTACACATTAACAACAAATCGTTTTACACACCAACTAGTGCAGGACAAGGCTTGGGGGTTAGACCTGCGGCTGAATTCTGCCCCGACATACCACGAGTGCCTGTGTGTGCTGACTAAAGCCTGACTGCACAGCCTCAAACAGGCGTGTGAAACACAGCAACCACAAAAATAACAGCAACAAAACAAGGGAAGGGTTTCGGAAACAAGTCCACGCAAATTAGCCCATCGTTTCATTTCAGCAGAACACAATTTCAACAAAAAACAAGTGCACACACACACACTGCACCCAGGGCTCTTGGTGAAATTATTGGCACCCACCAATTAGCCAAACACAAACATTATAGAACACTCAGGCCTGATTCTCTTTCACAGAATAAACACTGGTTAATGAGCCAACATACCTTTAACCATCAGCTACTGCTTAGAGTTTATAGTTTGTTCACATTAACGCAGCAACATTTAAGGCATTTGGAGCTGGATTGATGGGACATTTTAAGTACATCCTTTCATTTTAAGTACTATTTAAACAAGTTAAAAATTAGCCATCAAATGTACAAACATTCAGAAATATTTGGCACCATAGACCATTTTATGCCTTCTCAACTTTCCACCAAAGATTTCAGTTGACTGTTATAGGCATTGTAACTTTGACTTCCACCAAACAAATCCCCTGGCTATTGAGAACTCCTGCTTTGAGAACTAAAAACCAAGAAGTCAACATTTAGCCAGAATGCTCACTCGCTATAAACACCAAAATACAAACATGATAACCACTGGCCTTTTATTGCCAACCTCAAATGAGTTGTGACTCTGCATGCTTCCAGTTAACCATTGAGGGTTCTTTTTTTGTTTTAATAAACATACGGGAACAATGCACATCCTAGTGGCAACATGAAGTAATCTAACTGCCGCCTAGCTTTGAATCACATCAGCACAATGCACACAAAAAAAACCTCTTACAATAGCTCTAATATTTGTGGCTGGTTTCATTCTGGGTGAAATGCTTGAGCAGTGCAGTGAAATTATTTGCTTACCGAAGGTGTGAAAACTGGATAGAAGGCTGGATGGGCATACATACGCAGCACCACGTCGTTCGAGTGAGGGTCTCAGCATTCCTGCAGAACAGAAATTCAGTTTAAGCATGTGATCACAAGAAACTTCGGCAATTCATCTTCCAGCACAGCATGTCTCAGCACCATCCGGGACCCAACACGCAAAGGCTGTAAGGTCCACCAGGGGAGGGTATTTGAGTTGCTCTTGCACTGCCATTTGAACAATCCAGCCAGATATGCAGCTGGATGCAGATACCACAGTGCTGAGAATAAACAACCTGTAATTCAACTCACTAGTGCTGGGACAAGTGCGCCCTCTTGTGGACACTCCGGCTGCAACAAGAACAGCAAACAAAAATGTTACAAGTTTTACTCTCTCAAACTCAATTTTCACAAATCCAAATGGAAATCTATCCATTTAAAAAGCTACAGATTTAAATATATAATGCACTGATGAATAACTGAGGTGGCCTATATCCTGTGAAAGGCAATAATCCATGATGAGCAAATAAATCTGAAACATCAAAGAGGGTAAAACTGATTCTCTTTGCATTCATCCTCATGTTACAAGTGCACAGTGTAAACATTTGTCCTGCAGCATTTGCCCACAGAGTTAATGGCAGTAACACTATGGGTAAAGCTATACTGCAGAGTTCATCTCTGAGGCATTTCCAACGACACAGCTCTACTGCAAGGGGCCAATCGGGATAGACCTCAGGAATACATTAAGCTGTAGTGTTTTTTTTAGTTACCATCAGGAAATCAGCACTGCATGCAGTACGAACATCTTGGTCACAAGCGTGCATTGTGTCAGAGGATCTAGAAAATACAGAAATAAGTGATCAGTTTATATACATCCATTAACACTTCCTTTTCTAAAAAAGGACAAGGTGTTCAGAAAGGCTAATTTCTTTCATAAGCATAAGAGCAGTTGAACATAAAAAGCCAATCATCATAACAAAGGTGTTAAAAAAAAAAAAAGTTTTCATATAAAGAAAAAGTTAGCTTTACCTCAAGTTTGGCCAGGAGTCAGCTATCCAAAACCTAAAGAAAGAAATCAAAAGGTCATTACAGGTTTGAGTTTACCCAGGGTTGAATAAGCAGAATGTCCATTCCCGTAAGTAGCACTGCTATCATTTGAGCACAGCAGTGAGTTGCAAGAGAACAGAGTTGTACTCTTTGCACTGTACTAGTTCCTAAGCCCACCATCACTAGGCCGTGACTAGGACTGTGCACATCCATAAATCTATTCAGGAGAAATGAACTACTTGCCATTTTGAAGCTCTGGATGCAGCAGAGATCCAGGAAAGCATGCACACCTGAACATTCTGAAGAGAGAGAGGGAGAGAGCAAATAAATACATGCACATCTGAAGTTGTGTGAATGATGTTAGAAGAGCAGGATGGTGTTAAAGATATCCCAGGCCTCATTGTCACCTCAGCAATCCATGGTGCAGAGATGAAAGCAAGCCTGGACATTATGTAGCCATGCAACCAGTGGAACTGATCCATGATAGAGGAGAAATTCCAGTTTATGGATAATTTAACATGGCTTTCATAGAGAGGAGGAAGGAGAGTTGCCGCGCATGCGCGCAATATGGCGCCGTCAGACTAGCTTAGCTAATCAGCTACAAAATCACATTAGATGTTGAGAAATGCGCCATAGTGCTCAACAGAAATAAATAAACACAAGATAGGATGATAATACCAAGATTTAAATATTTTCTCCAAAGTTCATTTCAAACTAATTAATTTACAGTCCAAGCTGTTTGGCTTCAGCACGTGCCGCAAGCTTATTTCCAAAGAAATATCATTGAAGTACCTTAAATGTTCAAACTGCTCCTAAATGAGGCATGTTACCTAAACTAAGCTTACAACATCAGAATATAGTGAGTTAAATAGTAAAAAGAGAAATATTTACCCAATTAAAGGTGCCGTGTCCATATACGACAGAAAGAACTAACAGCGAGGCGAAAGAAAGAAAGAAAGCGGAAGAACTTCAGCCTAAAGAGAGGCCACGTACAGAGAAACCCCGCCCCATATTAAACTCTAGCTCCGTGATTGGCTAGTAGTTCATACCCATAAACAAGACACCGAGAGTATCCAATAGGAGCGCATAAGCTGACTACAAACTAGCGCAGGGGGCGGGATTTATTAAAGGAAAAGGAAGTCGGTAGAAAACTTTACGACAGGGTTTTACGACAGGTTCAACCAGGCTAGGTTATAAAGAGAGAGCACGTTAATTTGAAATATATACACAATATTAAATAATAATATTTATTATTTTATTAATAGTTATATTCCTACTTAAACTGTTATCTAGATGATTTGTTTGATTTATAATAATAATAATAATAATAATAATAAAGATTTCCATTGAGATATATTCATGTTTATAAATTGGATCCTGTTCACGCCTTCACTGAACACGACACTGATTATCTGAGAAGAACAGTAATACCAGAGCTGAATGAAGCTCAAGAGATGAGGAGTATCTCAGAAGTTTAGGGGTGATGAGAGTAGGGTGGGATGGGGTTGGCTTTCCAGTACAGGAAAGTAAATAACCAGAGAATGGAAATTTGTAGAGTTTGAACAGTTTGTTTATGACTTATACTGCTGAGTGTTTGACTTGGCTTTCTTACCTTCATTGCAGACCTCTGCAGGCCTGCAGAAAATAATGTTTGATCTGACGTGTGTGTGTGTGTGTGTGTGTTACAGTGGTGAGTCTGTCCATGTTGCTGCTGTTTGACTTGTGTTTAAGTAAAGGATTCTCTGAGTGAGGACCTTCTACTGGTCTCTCTCAAGTGTTCTTCCAGACATTGCAGCACATTCCGTTCTGGTCTCATTTCTGTCTTGCTCACATCCTGTTTAAAAACAAAACCAAACAACAAGCCTCTCATCACACTGAACTTGATCAAATCCAAAAGCATATTTTCTGACATTCTGCTTCACCATGTTGAACTCCAGCTGCTCTGTAACTTTGCTTTCTGAAGGTACCACCCTGGCTCTGTGGCATTTGGTGCCGTCTTCATCACCATGTTCCATGAAGTCCAGATTGTTCTGGAATTTCTCGAAGATATGACCAAAGGTAAAAATATATAGCCTCCCAGCAGAGCTTATAACACAAAGTTTTCAGGATACGAGGCCAGAGGCAGACCCAGGAAAACTTGGATAGAAGGTGTGAAGGAGACATTGTC
>JAOTRR010000032.1:12797597-12812891 GCA_028570945.1 Gogo arcuatus
TTTAATAAAAGGAATATTTTAGTTAATAGGCTACTATATTTTACTCCAACCTTTATAGATGTGGGTAAATAAATATTGTTGGTTATTAAGAAAATGAAACAAAAGGGTTTTTTTTATTTAACGAAAGGAATATTTAAGTTGATAAAAAACAGAAAAATAAATGTTGCAATTTTTTTGTAATAAAATTTCCTTCATTTAATTTTTCTTCAAAAAATATCGTGGAAAAATAGAATCGTGAATGGAATCGAACTGTGAATTGGGTGAATCGTGAACATGCCTATAAGCCACAGGATACCTGGAACATGGTACGTAAGTAAGAACCACAACACACACAATGAATACCACAAACTTACTTACCTATAAAATCATTGGATTTGCCAATATCATAGTCCCAAACAGTCACCTCAAGGGTTTTCTTGCTCAGTTCTGTATACTTAATCTCGTAGAAGAACTCCTATGTATACAAGGAGACAAACGAAACAACTATAATGGTGTATATGCTTCTGAAAAGAGGAATCCAGTAGGTGAATAATAACACAGTGGCAAAGAGCTTGAAAGAAGTAACAATATAATAAACTTGAGAATTATTACCATATTTCAAGAGAATAGACAGAAATGCAAACTAAACACAAACAAACCGTAATACGTTAAAAAAAAATGGCTAGTTATGTATATAACAGTGAAAATCACTGCTCTCAGCACAAAAAAGAGAAAGATGGTTGCCCACCTGCACAAGTTAATTAATAGATATGCTTATAAATACTATTACACACAATCAGTGTTGGGAATATAAGCATCCAGCCGCCTGCTCTACAGTGAGGATGATTGTGAGGGAGGCGAAATAGATGACAAAAAAGATTCAGAATTGCAGTTCAGGGATATCAAAACACGGGTGCTTCTGCCAGGTTACGCCTAGGCTGTGGATCTTGCAACAAGAAACGAACAAAACAAACATCAATCAACAGGGGAATGGCTGCAGAAACACAACTCTGCAGTAGCTATTCAGATTGCAGCCAGAGTACAAAACCTGTGGTATGAAATGAAGAGGGTCTTCAAGAATGGAGCTCCAAAGATTCAGCATGTTCTCCTAAGCTTTTTATGGACTTGACCAATAAATTGGTCCATACCATACATGACCAGGGCAATAAGTGGAAATAAGTAAAATATGTAAGTAAATCCTGACAATATTACTAAGATGATATCAGGTAATGGCAGTAGGAATGAAATGCTTCTTAATGAACTGAAGAGTAGAAAAAAAAAATCCAGTAGCTTGAAGCTGACCTCATTAAACTCTGGATTAAGGGTCTTCTTCTTGACAGCGGTCTTGTGCTTTGACTTTTTGTTCTCATCCGGCTTCAGGTATCTGAAATACATAAAAATATAGACATTATTTTAGGTATGACTGTATAATATAATACTGAAATATTCAATTCGTTAACCAGAATCTGACAAATGCATGGAAGCAATGTAAAAACTGAATTCCAGCAGAGGGCACTGCTACATCATAGACTTTTTTTTGTTGTTTTTTTGTTCCACCATAAAGCATGAACCCAATCAACAAGACTGAAAAAGCAATAGACAATCAAACAAAGAAGATTATACCAGTGCAGGTTGAATTTGATTCTCCAAAGCAAAGATAACAAACTCTCTGAACGCTTTGCTTCAAATGAGTCTGACATGACGGGTTAAGCTTGCTCTAACCCTCTGATAATAATGCTGCTCCAAAGGCCAGCATGCAGAGAAACTCGGATTAAAGAAATTCCCCACATGGAGGTCAAGATCAGCACAGTTTAACTCAGTGTGCGTGTGTTGTTAAGATGTGGCTGTTACCCAACAAAGACCTGCGTATTGAACGGCTTGGAAGAGAAGCCAGAAGACGCACTTCAGATACAATGGACTCAAAAGAACTGCATTTGAAGACAAGCATCGTGAGTTCGACTTAGACTCAGCTGGTTAGAAGCTAAACGTTTTATTGAGAGTTCCATTCAGGCATATCATTAACTGCTTGTTCCTGTGTAGTGACTCATGAAGCTCATGACTTTGAATTCGGTTGCAGATTAAGTGTCTAATTTTCACTTGTCAATTATTGAACGTGTGTGATAAAATATCGGCATTCAAAACAAAAACAATTATGAACTGACACTGTAGTTCAGGAACACCAGACGCGTAGCTGGGTTAGCTATGTCACTTGGTGACAGGGTCAGAAACAGGATTTCATTTCCCAATGAAATCTGAAAGCTACTAGTCAACTAGTTAAACAAGGTGCCTGGAGGTTTAAAGGTGACATATTATACCCCTATTCCACAGGTTGACACAGTTCCCTGAGGTCTTAATGAAATGTCTGTGACATGCTTTGGTTAAAATACCACAAGGATAAAGCCCCACAGCTCTCTTCTCACCCTGTCTAAACAGCCCTGTTCAAAATGGCCGCTTTGAGTGTCTGTTCCTTTAAATGATAATGAGCCACTGCTCACTCCACCCCCCTTTCCAACAGCCAATCAGGTAACACTTTCCTCATAAATATTAATTTGCAAAGGCAGTTCTCAAGCCATGAATGGAGATAAGGGGGTGGGATAATTCTAATTAGCTCCACTTGTAACCTAGAAAGGTGAGACAAATCTGAACAGCTTGTTGAAGCTCATGTTTTCTGAAATAGGCAGCACAAAAGAAACTGACTGGGGGTCTTATTTCAGAGTTTGTGGGTTGGTAGGCTCCAGATACCCAAATATATGTGCACAAGCACTGAAAAAATGAGTTTTTCATAATATGTCCCCTGTAAATAAAGGAGTTTAGATCTGATAGCATAGTAGATAAGATAAAATTCCCCTATTTCTATCATGTGGAACTCTCAAAAAGGAATTTTATAGCAATGTTATTAAGTATGGTGAGAGTGGCTGACAGTAGATCATGTCTCAAATGATTAAATAACAGATTCGTGCCATCACTGCGCCTACTACTGCCATGGCATCCAGCCAAAATGCATAAGCCAGTCATACTTAGCAATTTAATTCTACAGATCGAGCGCTGATTTTATTTAGTATATTTCTTCACCCTACCCTGAAATTAATTCCTGCGCCCCTCGGGTCCCTGTGTCTTTACTCGCCGCTTGAGCTGCTTAATAACGGTGCGCTTTGATAGAGCCCAAACCTGGATTACATCTCTTACCTCTTATGGATAATATCTTAAAATAGCGCATGTTTCGGGAAGAACTTGTGACATGAACGCTGAGACAAAAGCGACTTGCCTCCTGAGTCCTGACTGGTCAGCCCTACTGAGCATTTGATTTATTGAAGAGCCAAGTGAATAAATGTAAATGAAATGCCTGCTCATACACCTCATGTAACAATGAGTAATTTGCACTTGATTCTAATGGATTTCTGCTGATGCTTTCCTTAGAAATTATTGTGTGTGTGTGTGTGTGTGTGTATGAGAGAGAGAGAGAGGGAGGGAGAGAGAGAGAGCACGAGACAGACAGAAGGGTAAATTTTATTATCTAGCAAGTGCACCCCCCAGTTCTTCTCAAACCCCTGGGAGCGCTCTCTCTCTCTCTCTCTCTCTCTCTCTCTCTCTCTCGCACAGCTACTAAAGCCTCAATAAGCCAATATGTGACGGAACAGGGATCTCATCTATCTCTCTCTCAATGGCTGACTATGACTAACTGGTTCTGATGGCCATATTTTATATCCCTCAAGGCAGAGAATTTTGTTTAGTGGAGAAGCCAATGACTCAGATCTTGTCCTGACCAAGCAAACTGCTTGCCGTTTTCAGATTGGACTTTCTTGACTGCATCACAACACTGTACGCCTGGGGGGGGGGAGGTGGGGGGGGAAGCTCCTGTTGGGGTCTGACTAAGCCTAAATAAGCACTACTACCTCAAACAAAAGCATTAAGAGGTTGGACAGAAGAGGTTGACTGAAATACAGGTGCAGGGGTAAATGTAAAAGCGGTGCGGTCTTGGCTCTAACATAAACGGTATAATTTACTGCTGGTGATCAATAAGCTCTCGGCAAAACACAAATAGGTTCAACAAGTTTAAAAGTTTAAAATTACGAAATGAAATGAAATACCAAGCTGTGTGACGCTACAGCATAATCTCTTGATTGATGTTAGGACAGTTCAGTACACAGAAAAAGCACTAATCCGGTGATGTTTTATAATCAGATTGCATGTGGGGATGTTTCAAAGCCTAATCTGTTGTCTATCTAGACATGGAGATCATTATTCTAAACTAAACAATGACGACTTCAAATGGCTTGGAGACATGGCTCGTATGAAGATGATGCACCTTGTCTCAAAACCTTGTCTTTTTAAATCCCTAATCTATCTAATCATGACAAGATGAGCAATTTTGTAATGTGCTCAGCTTTTCTTAATCCTCAGAATGCAATAACCTCTATCACACGTTACTCACAGTCAACTGTGAGGAGAAATCCCAAATGTATCTGACTTTGTACAGCAAGAATTTCTGCTTTATCACCCTCAACCCACAGCTGTGAACTCAGCACTTACGACTGAATGGAAATTTTGGTAACTGAATGTTTTGGCAATTTCTTTCAGACACGCACACCTTCGAGTACTGCTCCTTATTGATTAGCTTCTTTCATTGCAAGTAATCTATTTCTACTGTCGCTCTACAAATGTAGGCTCGCTTGTCCATACCGAAGCTTGCTGTAAATTGAAAGAGGTGACCTGTTTGCTAATCAGTGATTCCTTACTTCCTTATACTGTTAGCAAAGCTGATTACAGGATTAACATTGAGCAGAGGAGTTTAGACAGGAGTGGGTTTTGTAACCAGTAGAAAGTGAGAGAAACTTACGTTTTAACGTAAGGGTCGGAGAAGCCGTTCGCATCCATGGCAGCGAGGTGAGCGCAGCGGATGATGCCCACCACCAGGCCACACTTCTGCGAGCTGTACTTCAGCGAGATCATGATGCGCCCGCGCTCCTCCAGAGACTTATCATCCGTCTTATCGATCTGAAAGGAGAACGTACAACAGTGAGGGACTTGTAGACTGTGGGCTCAATGGCATCTCATCTTACCGACATCACTGTATCTGTAGTTTGTGTGAAAAGAAAATTGTGTGGAAAAGAAAAACGAAGGTTAAAGTAGAATGAAATGAAATGAACAGAGTAATTGCCTTTCATATAGTTAAGTTATGCAAGCAGAACACACAGTATGGTACAAAATCCCAATATACACATTTTCCATTTCCTAGTGATTAGTTTTGTCTGATTCATAATCATCGCTACGATATCATCTTGCCGTCTAGACGTGGGTTTTTTTTGCCTCCCGGCTGATTTGAGGCTGACAGAGTTCAGAGAGTTTTTTCAGTTTCTTCCTGAACTCTAAGCCACCTCGGTCCATCAAGCATGAAGTTAATTAGCTGTGGAGGAGGCGTCTCTGCTCGTCGCCCACAGCAGCGATGTCTCATTTCCGTCCCCTCTGGAGCACGTACACACACCCATGCACGCACACACACACTCCCCCCCTAAACAAACAGCTCATGCTGGCAGCCAGCTGGTAGCTGCTCCAGAAACCAGAATTGGCTCTAAGAGGAGACCTAAAGTTTATTCGCAGGTTAAACTTTTGTCTGACTGGAGATCCATCATAAACACAGACAGCTGGACTGAGTAATGGAGTTAGAATGGTGATTTCGAAGCTAATCGTAATGCGTTAATTAAAAGAAGGTTTTTGAATGTGGTGTATGCAGCAGCCTCAGTGTCGTCCTTGATCGTCTCCTAGCTGTTAGATTTAGTGCTCTAATCTGAATGGCTGATCCTTTCGAATTATAGGGAGTATTAAGATGTTAATGCAGGAAAACAAGCAAGACAACAGTATTTTGGCTTTCAGTGAGATATTCTGTCGTAGAAAACAGGTATTCAAACAGAAACGCCAAAGTACACCAAAGTAAGACTCTCAATTTAAAAACGTGGTAGTGCTGGAAAGCTGGTGGATCATTAGATCATTCAAGCAAAGAAGCAATGAAGCATGTGCTTATTAGCAGTACGTCAAGAGCGCAACATATTTGTAGTATGCAGGGGAAATATCTTTACCAAAATGTACAGAGAAGTTTCCAATTCCAGAGTCATCATGACATCAGCTTCCTTGATTACCGACATTAAAAATGAGTTCACATGAAATGAAAATGACATACAGTGTCGAATTAATTTGTGTCAAAAAGGCACATGTCGCAGAGCCCCACTTTCCCACCAAATCCCACCATTGCTGCTCTACCTGATACACTCGTACCAACACCACCCACGCTACCATATGAATTCCATGCTAGTATCAGTGTGGGGATGAGAATCACCCAGCACCCAAATAATATCTGGTAAGTAAATAATATCTGGAAATGTACAAAGTGGCCTATATGGGAGGTAACCCTGATAAAGTGCCCAATGAATAAAGGTATAAAATGTGCATGTACCTAAGAAACTGGTGACTGAGTGCTGCCCATTCATCTCTGCTACCCTCCATTCTTTCCATTTTAATAATACACTGATAGATGACTAATTAAAGCTGATACTATATACATTAAGCAAGGCATAAAACACAACTGGGTGTGCTGTTATAGGAAAATAATAGTGTTATGTGATGTGATGAGTTACTATCCTCCCAATTTATTAACTGCAATGGACACCATGTCTTGGCACGAACCCTGTTTTTCCACCCCTGTTGAAGAGATTGTGGCTATCAAACATACCATGCTTGGGTGATCGCTAAGTGGTGCCATGTTAAATTTACACATCAACTGAGGGCATCCCATCAGCATGTTTCATTATCGCTAACCAGCCTAACTGGTCTCGGATCTGACACTATGGCTTTGCTCACGGAGCCTTGGATAATTTGCCATCGGATATGACCAGCCGTGATGGAGTGTATCGACTTGCTTTCCTCTGCACTTTCTCCTTTTTGCTGACCAGTGCACTGATTTGTTACGTTAAATGGCCGTGACAGATGTCTGAGGAAATGAAAGTTTCTGGGGGGTGGGGGGGAGCTTGGCTGCTGACCACATAAATCTGAACGCCCCTTTCTTAATAGGTACGGTATTACAACCTCCTCCACCATCGTCATGTTTGTTGTTGTCAGAAACTTTTGATCTGAGCTGCCCTCTAGTGGATGTATTGCTTAATACCCATGCTAGCTGGGTAATGTTAGCCACCCTGTGTTTTTTTTTTTTTTTTTTAGCTAGCTAGGTTACAATAAGCTTGTGTTAAAAGTAGGAGATTTTGCTTATTCACTTGCTGCTCTGTAAATATTCAGCAATATGGATTGTTTATTCTTATAACAATTCTGTAACGCTGATCACGATGGAAGATAATTCCAGCCTCCGAGTCTCTAAACCAGGCCCAAACCAGATACTACTATATATCAGTACACCAAATTGTGTCATGACTGTTTAGTCATACTATTGAGTACGTAGTATGCATTTGAAGAGGGAATACTACTACCTCAGTTAATTTCACTTCCATTCCCTTTATAATTCAAACCAACAGGTTTGCAGAAACTATAAAACAAATATGTATTAATCTTCCAGAGATCTGTGCCAGTACACAATTTTATTTTTTATTTCAGCTCTCAGTGCTTCTGATCCAGGTCATCTTTAGAACCTCTGACCTCTCATAGGCTTTCTAAAGAGACTTGGCTCCTCATGGCTTCAACACCTTGAACTGAAAATATTAACATACGTGAATCTGTGAATCAATTCAAATGAATACATTTTCTGTGAACTGATTTCCATAGTCACACATTTACCAGTGTTTTCGTTTTCTGATATATTCAAGATATTAATGTAAAGCCTAGAAGCCACCGAGTGCTAAACATCTGATTTCAATGCAAAGCTTGCATCTGTATTTGTATGGTCATTACTTTACTATTAGAAAGAACATTTCATGTAATGCCTCCACAAGGAAAAAAAAGAAAAACCCCAAAAAACAGCCGGACTCATAAGCCACTGGTAGACTTCATTCAGCACTTTACTAAATTACATTATCCTGCCCATAGCACATAAAGTACATAATGGCTTCGTGGAGTGATTTTTCAAAATAGATGCCCTGAACTTAATTAGAAAGACATTCACAAGGAAAAATAATCTAAAATCTAAAGCAGTCTAAATCTAAAACAGACCTTGGGTTGGGTTTTATTTACCAATCTAATGAGGAAACATGAACAACAATAACAAGGGTGTTAATAAGGGGAATGCAGAAGGAAATTCATCCTTTCACTCATCCTTTCACGTGGCCGTGACTACCTGAACATGTTCATATAATCCTGGCACTACACGATGACTGGACTCTTAGGGTCTAAGGACAGAAGGTTTTTTTTTCATTAACAAGTAAAAAGTGGTGTAGTTCAGACTAATCTTCAGACAGCTGCACTAGAGCTGAAAGAAAACCCATTTTAATTGGTGAAAGGCCTCTTTGGTTTTGAGCTTCTTCAAGGTTGGAGGTCTTAGGCAATGAATATATTATGACAGACGTTGTACTTGTCACACACTAAAATGTCTCTTAAGGCGACTCTGATGCTCTCAGGGTGAGAACTGAACACGTTCTCGGTTCCTCTGCTGAACCAAAGAGAATAAAAGTGCTGCAGAGAGCTGATCCAGAGCATGTAAAGGTAAAGTTGGAGTCTAAAGTTTATTACCTACTTTTCCAGGCTAAATGGATAACACCACACTCGCCATCCAAACTAACCAATATTATTGGGTGTGTTTTAATTTGTCTTTGTCTTTAAAAGTTATTTTGCAACCAAACTCTGAAGTTGCTCGTTGTTTGAAGCAGGATTTTAAAAACAAATCATCCAGATACTGTACATTCATACGTCCACAACCACCATTTGACATCACCATTCAGGACCTAGATGATGCCAGACTATGGGCCAGATTTGCGTCCATGAGGAGACGCAGCACAAAATGTGACTTGAAGTATCGACAAAAGGCACATCAAGGCTGTAGCTCATCACGCTGCTGTAAAATACTGGAAATGGTCAACTAAAGAGGCGGAAATGTAAGTTCAGTAGAGAAGAATGTTATTAAATGAAGACTCTTGTGTCAGAACAAGTAAACGATGTGCAGGGTGTAATTATGGCTGATATGCCAATTGATTTTTTTCCTCTAATGAAAAGACTGTAAACAGAATAATCTACTTTGTATGAAAGCGTGTAATTAAACTGAATGTCATTTTCTTCTGGTCAACTGTGGCGCCTGTAACATTTTAAAATGTCAACAAAGTGCCTTTAGTGTGTTGAATTTCTTTCTTAGATGGGAGGAAATTGATGTATGAACTTGTGATGAGTTGCCAGATCTTCCAATGGAGAATAGTTCTTTCCCAAAGGATCTAAACCTGCCTTGTATTATTACACACTGACATTTATGAGAAGGAAAAAAATAACATTGCAAAGGTATCCAAATTCTTAGGAAAATTTGACAACACTGTCTATAAAGCCCTGGGCAACACGCATGATTTACAACTGGTTTTAGGAGATGCGAAAAATCACGCGAAACTGGCTGCCATCAACTGGCCAAATCGAGTAAATCGAGGCAAATATGTAATCAGGTGCACTTTTCACTTCTCCCCACTATTTTACACCGACCTTTTTGCTTTTCCAAAGAACAAGATTATTCATTGACTGTCAAGTGCAAGTCTATGTTCAAGTCAAATCACAAATCAGTCAAGTGCAATTGAAAGTTAAGTGCGTGTTTTAGTTGAATTGCTAGTCAGTCAAGTGCGAACCCAAGTCACATCGTAAGTCAAGTGCAAGTCCAAGTCAAATCACAAGTCATTCCAACACCTGATTGACTTGGACTCGCACTTGACTGACTTATGATGTGAGTCACATCGTAAGTCACTCAAGTGCGAGTGCAAGTCAATTCGCAAGTCAGTCAAGTGAGAGTCCTAGTTGAGAGTCAGTCAGTGTGTGACTCAAATGCAATTCGAGTCCAAGTCCCAGACTCAAGTCCCATCTATGATTCAGACACAAGTCTTACTTAATGCCTTATCGCACATGCACGTGCACATCATCATCATCAGGCAACTTAATCACTAACCGGGTTTCCGTTGCAGTTTGGCAGCAAATCGAAGCGATATTTTAAAACTTTCGACAAAACACAAATGCAAATGGTCTGTGTTTCCACTGAGTGATGTTATGCGATTAAAGCTTGGTTTTCTCCTCTCGTGATAGCTATTACAGAGCGCTCGTTTTTCTGAAAGGTAGCATTTCCATTTCTTCTTCATGTCATGTGACTTAAATGCAGAAAACTGTTTCCATTTCAATTTTACGAAATATTGCATTATCGACTTGTCTGAAAAACCACCTCATGCAAGCGTAAAAACCTTTTTGTGATATTTGAGTTTTTTTGCAAATTTTTGTGCGAAATTCACGTTTCCTTTACTGTTTTTTTAGTTCACAATTTCAAATTGCGCATTCAGCAGGTTAATGGAAACCCACCTACTGACTGATTTCTTATTAGATTAGACTGATATACAATTTGAACAGCAACAATAATCAGTTTATCATCTGCAGCTTCAAGCATCTTCGTAAACCCCGAATTTTCGCCGAATCAAAAGTCATTTTGTCTTACACGTGACTCACTGTAATAAATGATTTCCAATATTTTCGCGTGTATGAAATCATAGATCAGCTTGGCGATTAGGAATTACTCACAGGCAGCTGCTTCTCCAGGCAGTTGTAGAAGTTCTTGGTCTGGTTAGGCTTGAGCTTTTTCAGGGGGATCCGAGTCTCACCGATGAATTCATTGTGCCGGAATTTGTCCTCATCACACACGGAAATCCTGTAACAACAGTAAGCACAGGGACAAGATTAAACGCTGCCATAAAACAGGTAGGACAGAAGAGGCAGAGTTTTTGATATTGGATGTAAATAATGTAATTAGATGAAGTTTAACAGGGTATTATGGCAGGCACAATGGTTCATCAATCAAAAAGGCTGTATCCTCACCAAATGTTTACAATAAATTTCGCTTCCCTCATTAAAAGCCTGTCAGTTATCGCTGTTGTTGAGTATGAAAGTCATGGAATTATTTTGTTTAATATCTCTTGTTGATTTTGTAGCATGTTTACCACTGAAAAGAAATGAAGCAGGAGATGAAATTGGCTAAAGTAATGAAATGAAAGAACAGCAGTGATATTTGTGAACACTGCTCATGTCATTAGTCCAATGGATTTGTTCTGCATTTATCCCTTAACCATTGCACGAATAGACTATTAATTTTGATAATATATGGAGGAGCGATGCACGTCTGCAAATTAAATCCTTACAGCATACAAATGTACAGAGAACAGCCATCCTGGCCAAGAAGAAAAGATTTTTCTTAAGTGAAATCCACTACATAGCTGCTAAACTCATGCTAATTACAAAGGCTTGCTTCAGGAAAGTATTTCATATTATCTTTGGCATCTGTATCAGATTTGATCACTGCAAAATGTGATTTCTGTGCCTTGTGCTGTATGAAGTGGTACCAACTGATGTGTGTAGAAAGACACCTGTTTTACTTTGGCACAGATAATTATTACTTTTGGCTGGATACAGAAAATTGTTCATAAATACACAATACATGAGTTTTCCAGAGTATAGCTTTGACTGGTAGACCATCTTATTTACAGACTTCTCATAACCATTTTAATTTACCGTTAGTACAGATGGTGTAATAACGTATATTGAATTCATTTTTAACACAATACTGTTATTCACTGCCAATTCCCACATGACACTTGGATCCTAATGATGGAAGTTTCTTACCCAATTACACCACTAGAAAGAAACTAATGTATGCTAGAGAAGCATGGAGACACTGCTTCTGCTTTTTTATTTGTGCAGGTAAGAACATGCCAAAATAACCGACCCGAGAGCATCTTGGTCCAGTTCCAGATGAACCCTAGTGCGGTTCGACTGCATTGCGAAAGCTGTTTGACTCTGAATCAAGTCAACTGCAGGAAGTGAACCAAACATGCCATGTATTTGAGGTTGCGTGCACCTTTTGCAGATTTTATTTGTACCTGCGAGCTGCTAAACTGAGCCACGATGCACAAGCTGAACCAAAGGACAGAGCTGTAGAACTGCAGAAAAGCTATTTGTTCTGAATATTTGGATGGACAAACAAGAGGAGAAAATAAAAGGTGGATCTGCTACACAAAATGTCTAGATACTTAAATAAATAGTTTATTTAGTGACGACTTCATGTTTTCCATGTTCGGGTGATTTTGTGATTCCTACGCAGCACTTGGGAATGATTTGTTTCCATTTTTTCCGTCACTGGATTTCTGGCCAGTGAATGAAAGCCCTAAACTCCCCAAGGTTTTTTGCTTTTTGGTTTGTTTAATTATGCGCAGTCTGAAACCAAACCAAATAGCAAATGAACCAAACGTAACAATTTCACTGATTTGGCTTCAGAAAACAGACTACGGTCATGTAAAAAAAAAAAAAAAACCCAAAAAACAATGCCAATCTGGGCATGTCAAAAACAAGCAAACCAACAACAAATATAACTTACAAATAAGTCATCTTTTTTTTTTTTTCTCACAGTCATTCAGTAATTCATCAGGATGCCCAAATCCAAGAGATTTTCTAAGCAGTTCTAGTATCATTTTTAAAATGTAGATGGGTTATGACTCATAGTGCTGATCATGTATCATGTAACATCTCAGGAATTGACAGATGGTTAGCAAGTGTTCCTGTGAAGTAGTGGGCAGGTTTACAAATCTCTAGCTTTCCAGAAAAAAAAAGGCTGAACTGAATCTTGACAGTACGACATGCAGCAGATAAATCTTTAAAGGCTTGACGGAAGATGGGTAAACTGTTAGCATTAGATATCCATTTAAATATTGGGTCATTACCGTTCATATCCATTCCAAGTTAATAAGATAAAAAAAACAAACAAACAAACAAACAAAAAAACCCCAGCTTGTCCTGTTACCAAGATAGCCCTCTGTCCTGATGACTTAACCATGGCGGAAAACCTACTGTTACAAAGCACTGTATGTAAACCTCTCCTTGCAGAGTACTTCACCATATCAACAATTACACGTTGTTCTTTGTGAAATAACATGTTTTTTATTAACCTTAGGTTATGCAGAAAATCCGCCATACAAGTAGCTATCTAAGTTGTTACTACAGAAATGACATTTTAGATTAACAATTACAAAATATTACAATGCAAAATTTTTTCATTATGAAGGTGTGAAGGCTTTTAAGCAATCCTTTATATCGTGATACATTGTGTAGCGTAGCAGTGTTTCGTAACATATTTTTGTTTGGCGCCAACCCATACTAGACATTATTATATTATTGTTTGGCTTCAATCCATCTGTAGGTGAGATGGAACTGACATAAGTATACATATGTACTATTCTCAAGGCTTTTCTTTTATTGCAGTCTGTGTGTAGGTGTGTTGGGGATTGGATATACAGTACATATGATTGCCCACTCACTCCCCCACATCCTTTTATTTCACTCAGAGTCTCACAAAAGGTCTTGCAAGAAGCTCAGGTGAGAGCATACATGACACTTTCCCTCTAATTCGAATGTATATGGGGTTTTCACCTGAACGGTTAAACATCACTAAAGAAACTGAATTCTTTTAGAGTTCTTAGAATCTGCTAGAGCTTGGACTGTAGTTTCAGGAGGTTGGCGGAATACTATGGAGATGTCCACAATTTCAGCTTTCATGATGTTGGCAGCTTGTGCATGCTGATTTTACACAAGAGAAAACAATTACACCGCTTAATCAGACGTTGCTGCTATACATGGGAAAGAGTGTATAAAGCTGCATGAGGTCTAATAAATACCTGAAGATATCCGAAGCATTTCTCCCTTGTTCTTAATTAACATGTTAGTGCTGCGTAAGCCAGAGATCTGTGCCACCTCACATAGCTACTGCCAAGGTTTTGCCATCACTAGGGACTGTGTTAGATAATTAGAACATTTAAAGTGTTGTATGTAAGGAATAAAACACGACAGGGTGCACTGTTTTAGGAAAATAATCAATGTTGCGGTGGTGTGATAGCGAGAGTTGAGCTGTTGTTATGGAAAATTAACCATTAATCAACGCCTCCTGACCAATCGGAAGTGAGAATTTAACAGCGCTGTGAATCTGGTTGAAACATATCTGAACATGTTACTGAAAGAAAAGACAAAAAATGGAACAAGGAAGCATGTCAGACTGAGCTTAGGGGTGAAACCCACCCTTAGAATACCACCTTGGGAGATAGTAACAGATGACAAATAATAAGGACAATTGAGTTTGAGAATGAATGAGACCCTTGAAGGCATGGAATAACCCATATTGCGGTGAGACAGACGGCCGGAGTGCTTCTTTGCTCACATTTCATCTGCTGCCAATACAAATCGTTCCAAACACATCTCATAATATTTCAGTGTCTCATCAGGAAAAGCATAAATGGAGCACGCTCTTTCTCATGCTCTGGACTCAGGATTCAGTGAATCTTTCTTTCTTTTTAAAAAAATTTTTTTTTACATGATTTGGCAACATGAGGACTAAAATCATGTACATCAATGTTCATGAATAATGGCTAGATTTAAAGCTGTATTGAAAGTGAGAAGCACTTCTACTGAAACCCTACAGGCTAGATTAGTGCTAAAGCATAAATCCACACAACACACACTTGTAGGACAGAAGAAATCAATAAGAAGAGCTAGAATAACTGGTGATGTTGACAGATCAGATAAATCGGTGAATACGGTGACATAACCACACTGCAGTAAACTCAACTGAGCGCTAATGTCAGCTCCCACGTACTGTACCAGTCAAGAGGTTGGACACACCTACTCATAGGTTTTTCTGTAATTTGACTGTAATTTTTCTACATTGTAACAAAACTATCAAAACTACGAAATAACATATATGGAACATATATGGAATTATGTGGTAAACAAAAGTTCACACATTCTCCCTCACTTTCTTTCTCAAAATAAAGATAAAACCAACATGAAATGTCTTTAGTAAGATGTTTGGCCATTATGAGTCACCAGAAAATGTGGCTTTGATATGCCTCAGTAACCTCTGGATGGAGCTTGGAAGCTGAAAAGAATTTAAATACTGTATGACTTTCAGACTCATTGGTGTTAAAAATGAAAGGTATGAACAGTAAAAGATATGGGAAAGTATTTTAATTTCTACTAAATTCCTATTAACCAGCTAACTTTTAGCAAATGATTAGCATACCAGTCTGTGTACTGTCTACCTTGGTCATGATGACTTAGTTTTAGCCATTGGGGTTTTTATTTTTCTCTATTTATTTGTACTTTGTCAGCTCATTT
>JAOTRR010000032.1:12899299-12910517 GCA_028570945.1 Gogo arcuatus
ATGTGCTGTTGTATTGTTCTGAGTGCAATACAGGTCAAAGATTATTTACAAATCAATTTCAACATACTGTCCCAACTTTTTTCTGATTTGGGGTTGTAGTTAACATTAGTAAGCTATATTTATTTGGGAGACCAAAATATTTCAGCCAAAAATGGTCAAAAAGGGCACTTTTGGTTTTGTTAACTAATGTAGCTAGCCAATATATTTCAATATATTTCCTATTAGCACACACGTGCAGTATTCAACCCAGTATATAAATCGGGGAAACATAAATAGAGCTAAATTAAATGTCTGATTGATTAATACTAAGTAGGTTAATCATTCTGGTATCAGCATCTGTATCAAAAATGTACTCGTCCTCAGTCAGTGCAAAAAAAAAAAAAAATTGGTACTGACGCATCCCTAATCTCAACACAATATGTTCCATTATAACAACCAAAATGTGTAATGATGCGTGTTGTCTTCTAAATAATAGAACCACCATAACAGGATCTGTGACAAACAAATAAGAAGGCACACAATGAAGTCAGCATAAATGAATGGGGATAAAATACATTTGATGCATGACTGTGACAATGCCGAAGCACAACAGTGCATTAGGCAGGCAGTCTGCTCTTTCTCAGTGGGTCAGCGGTGAGTGTAAATGGATCTGAGCTCCCCGGGCCAAGCAGATTATTTCTGCTGCTTTGTGTCATAATGTCACGTTCATGAGAGGAGGCAGGTAACATGCTGAGCCTGTGGCAAAACCTCCATTATGAGTCTCCAAGCAACCAGACCCCCTTCCTTAAAAGAGCGACTATATCAAACATGGATCAGATACCTGATCAGAGAAGGTCTGATAAAATACACGCGGACACAGTAGCCAGGCCAGGGTGATGTTATCGCTGTCAAAAACTAATGACTTCAATGATGCGGGTTGACAGCGATGGCTCAAAGAAGCAACGACGGAATGGGCTGCGTAGGAAATCAGCAAGCTGAATCTCCTAGCTTACGGTGGAATGAGGACGAGCTCTGGCCTTGTCTCGATTTGATGATCTTAGTCAAAAAGAAAAAAGTGAAACCACTGACATTGTGAATTAACCGCAACAGAAAAGATTACTATTCCTAATAAATACATTTACTCATCAGTTTGACTAGAAATACTAAACGCAAGTGTGTTAGAATAGAAACTAAACTCTAACACTGATAAATCAATATGTGCAGTTCATAATGCAGCAGAGGAAACTTTGCATGGCTCCTTGCTAATCATTCAAGCAATAATTGCTCGGTTGTAAAGCATTAGGCGGCTGAAAGAGAATTCAAAGTGTCATGCCACATATCATTGGAAACAAGACACTGGTATCGATTTGAATTATGTTTATCTATTGATCGCATTGTGGCATTTGAAAACACGGTGGGACTACATTAAAGCAGATTATTCAGAGCAAGTTCATGAGGAGTAGGATGTGTTCTACGTTCAATAAATGCAAACTAGTACTTCAAGGGTTTCTTTCAGAATTAGGATTTGTAAGGAAACTGGGTTCCTGCAGAGGGACAACCAAAGAACACCAACAGTGAATCTAAACAAACCTGACAGCAGCTTAACAAGCTAGATACATATGGGAAACAGCTAAGAGATTAGTAATTAAAAGAGTCTTTTACGTACTCTTATTTATGAAGAAGCCCCGAATGTGTAAATGAAGCTATGGCATTCTTGCTCATTCTGAAGTGACATGATACAACATTGAATATCCCCGAGTTGCTAAAACATTCCTCTAAAAAATGCTTATCACAGGTACAAATTTCCATCATTTTTTTTCTCAAACAAAGGATGGATGTAAAAGGGAATAGTGTGCAGGAAGATGCACAACCAATACCCACAAACAAACCATATTTGACTTGCTACTGTAGAGCAAGACCTGCCTCTGGGGGGCGGTGCATATATACATTCTAGAGTGCATTTAACTGGACGATCACAAAGTTTTCACCAGATATCCATCCATCCATTATCCATACCACTTATCTGTCAGGGTCACGGGGCAAGCTGGAGCCAATCCCAGCTGACTTCAGGTGAGAGGTGGGGTTCACCCTGGGCAGGATGCCAATCTCTCACAGGGCTAACACAGAGACGAACAACCATTCACACTCATATTCACATCTATGGGCAATTTGGAGTAGCCAGTTGATGTAATCTGCATGCCTTTGGACTGTGGGAGGAAACCAAAGGAAACCCATGCAGGCACGAGGAGAACACGCAAACTCCACACAGAAAGGATCCAGTCAGCCGTGAGGCTCAAACCCAGAACTTTCTTGCTGTGAGGCGACAGAGCTAACCACTGCACCACTATGCTGCCCTTCAACAGATATGAATCATCAAAAAATTATGATAATTTTCCTAGAACAGGTACAGAAAGCTCTGAAACACCAATTTTGATTCGAAGACATCATCATCATCATCATCTTGTCAATCTGTTTCTGTTAGATGAGTCTCAAGCAGATAGGATGGTCTGCCCAAGATGGCTGCCAGCCAAGTAGACAGACTTTACTAGAAAGACTTGGGCGGGGCGAGAGAAGAGAAGCCCTACCTAGCAACCAAACTTGTTGATATCCCAAGGCAGCACTCAAGTATAACCTATGTGTAAGAAACTGTGAACTGGAATTGCACACAACAGATATTGAAAAAGGTCCAATATATCTCTCCTGTGATTGATTTACTGTCAAAATGCTTCAGGCTGTGCTGGAAATGATGACCACATCCATCAGTCAGACCCCAGTCACTCGCTAGAACGAAACATACAGCTCAGTCATCAGAGCAGAACACAAACAGCACTTTGTGTAAGACAGCGTGCATAAATACGGAACTGAGCAGTCACAGACCAGCAATATGAGGGAATGATGGACAGATGGGTATGAACATGCCACAGGGCTCTTCACTGATTTCACATCCATTTAGATCACACTAATAAATCATCTTTCATTGTAAGCAAAGTTTTATGAATATCAGAAATGCAGCTTGTTTGTGGAATTATTCTGGTGCTCGGAAAAGAAAGAATTCTAGCTGTAAGATTTATAGGCAACCCAACAAGCTGCTCCACTAAATACATTGCAACTAAAAGGTTTATAGGTCTCGCTGCAGGATGTGAGAAATGAATCCTCAGTCAGGGTGATTTTAGCCCCTAGTACTAGCTACTTCCTTTCTGCCTCATCAAAAATGAACAGATTTTCCTTAGACTAACCTCCATCAACCCATGTCTTGAAACCACAACCACCTATTATGTTATTTTTTATATTTAAACTACAGCAAGTATATGGGTTTCTCCTGAAGGTACATAGTGGCATGCTTAAGAGATGCCCGGAGTACTGAAACCGTGAAGCTGTGCTGTGGGTTATACTTTTAGTCTCAGTGACACGGTGAAAATGATAGTGTTTAGACTCTACCTTCAAGGATTTGTAGTTGTAGTTCATGCAGTATTGTTATTTGGCAGCCAAAAAAATAATCCACTGAATCCACCAGGTATCTATTGCTATCTATTGCCTTAAAAGGAAAATTATTGGTTGGGTTGAAACATACAATCTTGAATGGCATTAAATGGTAACGCCACCATGGCAAATTCAGCACAGAGAATAATTCTAAGCCCTAAGTGTCTAAGCCCGCTCACCATCATCAACAGCATTAGAGAAAAAGTAGGAGGGTCAGGGGTCAAACATCTGCAACCTAGTTAGCATTTTACCCTCCCATTCCTATTCATTAAGGACTCTAGTCCACAAACACTTTTACGATGCTCCTTCACATTATATTTCATGTAGTGAGATGATACTGTGTCTGTTTTTGTTGGGTATTATGTGAAAGATTTATTTGCTTGGAATAAGAGACACAAAGTCACACTTGCAACTACAGCATCCAAGTGTAATGGGATGAAACGAAAGGTGAACGTTAATTACGTCCTCTTATGTCAGTAAAACAGACTGGCGAACGAGGTATTAATTTCTTCTTAACAAAATTACCTTTACCCAGCACCTTGAAGTGAGTTGGCACAAAATATAACCATCACCTTGTTACCTCTATGCTACAAGTGTACCACAGCATCACTATCAGCTCCAAATATCTGTATCTGTATCCGGATATAAACATGAAATGGGTGTGGCCTAAACTTTTCTATCTAAACTAACTGTGCCACTATGTCCCTGGAAAACTGTCCCTGAACTGGCTCTGACAGTTCCTCAACCTCAGCTACATCACTCCAGTTCCTAACAGAGTTTTTACTATTACACTGAAAAGATTTCAAGTCCCATCCATGAAATGTAATACAAACCTATATAGGTATAAATCTACTTTTCTGTATAGCCACTTTGACGAGGTATGTTGTTTAAAATTGAAAAAAATTCAGTGAATCCAATGGAAGTGAAATAAACTACAGAAAAAATGTATCTTCTTGTATTTTGTTGTTGTACGTTTTCCTAACTTTACTCTCTCTGAAGGTGAACTGAGGTTCTCAGAGTGCTGCCGCTTGCCATCGCTTGTCTGTTCAATCCTAATGAGGGTACGCATTTAGCCTGTTTAGCGACTCATCATGGCCGCCTTGTTTACGCATCGTTAGAGCTCCACTTCCTCTCTCTCCCAGAGAAGAGGAAAAGCAGACTCCGGATCTTCCGCAGTCATCTCCCCTCGCTGCACACGCGTGGCCTCCATGTGCAGCTAATCAGAGGAGACTGGAGTGGTATTAATTATGGCTGGTAAGAGACACCCATCCAATCCCCCACCACGCTACAGCTCCTTTTAGAAAATGTCACTGGTTAGTTGCTTATCAAAGGTTCACAGCTGTACTTTCTCTCGGCTTTGTTTGTATTCCGTAAAGAAAAGTGTCAAAATCTTAACTAATAGTTGAAGCATGGACCCAAATATCTACATAAGTGAAAGTCAGAAAGTATCTAGCTTAAACATATTCAAGGATTCAAGAGTAATAGTAAATATCTTTAAGTTATCAATTAAAATGATCAGTTCAGACCATTTTTATTTATATTATCAAATACTTATTAAATATTCTGCCAGCTCTGAGAACTTGGCTTGCAGGTTAATATTTAATTAATAATGTTTAGCAACAAAAACAAAGCTAGCAAGCAGATTTACCAAACTTAAACTAACTTACCTCAGCATGGTTTTTTGGCTTTTTCTTTTTTTAAAGTTTGTTTTTATGTGGAATGCAAAAGAGACATCATCCTGTATGAAATGTTGGTAACTCCAACATTAGTTCAAAGACCAATGAGCAGTCGTGAGAGCACAACTGCTTGCCGGAGCGACTGGGGGAAGAAAAATATCTCATGGCATTTGAGATTTGAGTACTTTGAAGGTTAAAATGCAAATGTAAGAAGTAAAAAAGTGTTTTGTTGATTGTAAATTTACTTGAGTAAGATTACGCGGATTCAGTTTCCATAATACTTGAGTAAAATATACAGTAGTACTTAAGTACAGTAATGAAGAACAATTATTCAAGTATTTTGTAACACTGATTAACATAAACCCATAAGTCAGCACTACTGTCAGAGGTGCATTTATAGAAAATTAATCAACTCAACAGTGTTGTGGTATGAAAGCACAAAAGCGCCACTGTAGCGCCAAGAACAAATGAATGTGTCGTGCACGAGAAAGCACATCTTAACGGTAATCATAATCATAAACAAACATGTGATGCACTAATGGCATTTCTACATCCAGGCCCTGATACGAGTTCCTGAGTGGCTGCTGGCTTGGTACAATAAGAATAATTAATGGCAGGGCAGCAGAATCAAATTGACTCTAGTTCAGAAAGCTCCGAGTTGGTCCACATGGGACTGATAGTGGCAGAGACACATAAAACTCAAAAGCAGCTCTCAGACAAGCATTGGATTAACCGGGCTTTAAATGGAAGTGCTGCCGACTGGCCACGTCTGGAGCATGACTGTACTGGCTTTGAGGGCTTGGGGAATCGGAACGTTCCTATTTCAATTCCCAGAGCGCATCAAGGTGGATGGGACTAGAACGGATTTGCAGGATTGACACGCCACTCAATTTCTGGGATATCTACATGAAAACATGCATAAAAAAACATGCCGTCTTGGACGTTATTCACATACTTGCTCGTTGGCTCAAGTAAGGACCACTTTTACCCTTGGTATCACTTTATGAATAATATTCATATTGTTTATGTAGTTGCCTACTACAACTACAAATCTGGCACAAGTTTAAATTCTCAGGCATGGTATCTGACCACTTCATTTAATGAAGAATAAAGATTACATAGTAGAAAAGTGGACAGCTTGTCTTCCTAAAAACTTTTCAGAAGGCAAAATGGAAACATGCGACTTCTGAATCAAGAGTCTCCTCGTCAAGTTCAGTACATAAACAACCGACAGAAAACCTCAGCAACGTGCTCATTTCAATAAATAGCTGTCCAATTGGGACAAAAGCTCTGCGCTGTTTGACCATGAACAGCAGAATGCTTCTCATTCAGTGCGAATTCTACAAATCATTCATCACCCTGTGCAGCTGCTGCCAACGCACGTGGCAATATAGAAATGGCAGAGAATGATGAACCGCTGTTATGTAAGCCAGCAAAATGAAAAGACGCAAACTCTGAAAATGTCAAGGTAGATTAAATAAATGAAGGAAGAGGGAGGGAGGGGGTGTGCATGTGTGTGCGTGTGTATGAAGAATAGCTTCCAGCTTTTGAAAATAAGGAGAAGGCAGAGGAGTGCAAGAGTCAGATGGACCCACGCTGGTGATTTAACTTCTGGCCATCAACCAAGTTGACGGAGGACTGTGCATCACTTATGGGTTTTTTTTTTGGTTCCTTCTTTTTTCTCTCCCCTTCCTGTCTGCATCACTGCCGTTTTAATGAAAGGCAACACTAAAGCTGAGCTGGAAAAATGAAGATATTAAAAGCACATAAAAATTGAATGGCTTGCTTGGCAGAGCCATAAAGCAGGCAAATATAAATGAAAGTGGAAAAGTCAAAAGTTTGCCAGTCTTAATTGGTTAACTTGCAATAAAACTGCATCATATTTAAAATATATGCAGGTGTAAAAGCTGAGACGAGCACAAAATCTGCTCCACTAGCTGCCTTCTACCTTATTATGCCACGTTCAAGGAACTGCTCCAAATCCAAATGTTAGCGGTTACAAGGAAATCAGTTTACACATGTCTTGTTATGAAGTACATGGAAACAGTTTACCTTCACTTCAGACACACCAGGTCCTACAGACGGCCTCTAGAGCTAATCAGACTGCTGAAATTAGCCTACTTTCAAACCTAACTCTGGTCATGAGGTTTATAATACGCTTGTTCTAATACTTAGTTATTGTAACAACTTACACAGGTATGAACAGATTCTTAAAACATTTCCTGTAAGATGATGTTTAGCATTTATTGTAACAATCAGAGATAAAGCTGCAACTTTAGGTTTTCCACCACAGGAAAGTCTTCAGAACAGAGAGTATTATTTTGTCTTATTAATTTCAAGAGAGAGAAAAAGAGAGGCTGGCAATGGAACATTTGTTTATAGCTACAGTAGTTATAACAGAAACTATGTTGTTTTGCAGATGTCTCAACATGGAATTACAACTTACTATATGCAAGTAACTATAAACACATAACAATTGCCAATGTTTGGGGAGGGGGGCAGGTCCTGGGAGTATTGGAATACTGGAAATATTTTTCAATTCAAAATGTTGTAAATCTCCTTCTAGTCACTCATTTACAAATAAGTTCTACACCTGCACTCCATGCTTGTTTTCCTCGCTTGGCCCCCTGAACTTGCAGCTTCATTAGTCACAAGATAAACAAGCACTTGACATGTTTTTTTTAAATGTTGTTTCATAGGTTTTCTCAACTTTCAAAGATCCACTGTGACCAAAAAACGAAGACGGTAGCCAGACAAATTATTTCAAACTGCAGCATAACACATTTCGAGGAAAGCACTATCCGCCCTCTTCCGCATACGTGACCTCACGGATGTCCACGATTGGCTAGTGCTGCTGTGATTGACAGGGGAGAAAGAGAGTATGCCACCGCTCCCTCACAGAGAGCATGGTCAAGTCCAATTATCTTGGTCTCCCGGCTACAGATGGCCGTGGCATCATGGGGATTCGACTCTCTCTGACAATCTCTGTTTTTAATGATGGGGCACATGCTTTTTCGGTTGTGCCTTTTGAGAGCCCTAGATGGTAGCCATAGTCCCATAGGACTTCATGTAAAATGTGAAATGTAAAAGCACATTATTTAGGCAACAAAGTAAAGACCTGCCTCTTTAAGAAGAAGAATGCAGGAGTGCATGCCTGTATATTATGTACCTCATTGTGAATTGAATAATGATGTGCTAATGCTATATGGTCCTGGAGAAAATTCACCTGGAACCAAAAGTGTGGTATCCTTGAAGCTCACTCTAAATAATTAGCACTGTTTGAGCAGAGATGAATGGAGAGAAATGAGCAATTGACCCAACCCCACCTTCAGATCGAAGTATAATAAATAAAACGCTAAACTGTCTACAATCAGACATTTCCTTGGTGCCACGTAAACAGGAAGAAATTTACTGACATGGTGTTACAACATGCTTTAGCCTGCTACGAGTAAAAGGAGTCCTCTTTATGAAAAGCATGTGAAGAGAGTACAGAGGGAGCTGCAGAAGTGAGCAGTACAAATTGGACAGCGAAGCAGGCCAGTGCGCACACCATTGCTCTGTAAATGAAAGCTAATTAGGCATGTGTGAGCGAGTGGCTTGGCAACGTCCGTTCAATAGCGGTGGGAGAGAGAGCTTATTAGAGAAGCACAATAAAGGCAAAAGTGAGGTTCATTTACATGCAGCTGACATGAAGAATAGCTTGCATGCATGCACACTGACTATCATGCAAGCACACACATGGGAATGGTTGGAAAGTAGCTGGATGATCTTTGAGAATGGCAAAACTCTCTAAAGGCTACAGTGTTTTGTTCAATTCTGCCTGAAATCTTTGAGGTACAAAGGATGTGAGCGCTTCTCTGACTAAGTACATCAGCTTCGCAAAATTACACACACCATTAACTTTATCTTACATGAAATGTGCTTCCCTCTGTGGCTCCCTGCAGATGTAACACATTTATATCAAAAACATAAAAAGATAAATTCTGTTCTGAAGCACACTTTAAACCTTAACTAGATTTATTTTAAAAAATTAAAAAGTGAGGAAACATTTTCAACACTGATGATTTTTTAAATAAATGATGATATAGTACGGAAGCCCTGAAAGATAAAAAATAAAGTGTGTCTTTTCACTGTATTCATTTTTTCTGCTTTGTATAACATAATAAAATGTTGGAAAATGAATTTCCATTATCGGTTTTACCGTTTTAGCCATTAAGAAAAGAAATTCCTGGTTCAAAAGTTTTTTAATGATGAGATGCACCAGAAGGGTAATACAAGGGAAAAAAAAGCCATCAAAAAACAGTGTTATTCTAGTTTTGGCCACAAGGGGCAACTTTTTTTTTTTTAAACTCTTTAGTCTTCATAAGTATTAAAAAAAATTTTCAGGTAGCTAAATATTAACAATAAGCATGTTATACCAGTTTTAGCCACAAGGGGAAACTGATCTGTTTCCTCTTTTTTCTTAGAGAATGTTAAAAAAAATGTTGAGTAGCTAAGTATAAAAATAAAAATAAAATAAAATAAAAAGCATTTTATGCTTGTGTTGACCACAAGGGGCAAGTGATATGTAAAAATTAAACTGTGGATAGAGCATTCAACTAAACCTCATAACTCAACCTCCGACTAGGAAAAAAAAAAATGAAACACCCCCTCAAACTATCAGTTCACAAAGTGACGTCAAATCAACATGGCTGCTCACATCATCAACAGTAAACACTAAAGTAGCACTTTTTGCATTTAAATGTGTTCTGCTGTGTAAACAAGTATATTAGCTTGTTAAATCTATAACACTGACTATAGTGTTTTGAGGAGACGAATATACATAGCTCATCAACATCAAAGTTAGCTGGCTAGCTTGTTACTAACAAAATGTGAACATGGAGGCATCCACGCTTTCCCCCCACTTTGTAGCTCTAATGGATGGAGATCAAAAATTATGTAATTCCAAGCTCCAACTTCCTACTTCTTAAGTAAATTGAGTGCAGCATTATTCCACAGGTTAATAACTATTAGTTAACTACTAGTGAATAAATGTAGCCACCTTTTATACTTTTTGGCTTTTCACTTGGTTTTAGCTGAAGATCTGTGAAATCCCTCTACCTGGATGAAGTTCCTGGAGCTGAGCTCATGTAATTATATAAAGGAGCAATGATACTGCCCTGTCCACCACAGCACTAATATATAGTGTAAAAGCCACATATTTTGTGGAAGAGAGATAAGCTCTGTGTGTGTGATTACTCACACAATGACGTGCGGCCCTGGTCTGCGTCTTCATCCTCCGGGGCGGGGGCCAGGCTGCTGCGCTCGCTGACTAGGCTGGAGTGGCTCTCTGACAGGAAGCTGGCTCGGGACGGGCTGCTCAGGATGGACTGCAGGGACGTGAGAGCCACGCTACCGCTCGACTCGGACAGAGCTGATCAAGATGAAGGAGGAAATGCGGTTGTGAAATAGATCGATTTTCCAAACAGTTAGATAAGATTTCCTGACATATGCATGCAACATTAAACACAGTTCTAGGCACGAGCTGGTGGAGTAAGCTTATAGAGTTACCCGAGTGTCGTCTTTTCGTGCTCTCAGGGATGAAGGTCTTTCTGTCACTACTGGCATCGCTGAGCTCGGAGTCACTGTCGTCACTCTCACTCGAGTCGACTGTAGAGACAGAAAGAGACAAGAGTGTGATGGAGGGGATAAAATGTTCCCGTGTTTCACGATTTGATCGACTCTGCACAGGAAAGCAGAGCACAGAGTATGATCCTAGCTCTATGAGGTTTAAGATCCTGTGCTCTACTTTAAGTTGCAAGAGCTATGTCATAAATACATGTCCATTTATTCAAACTGTTAAAATTATGCACTGCTTCTGTAATTAAATAAAACAGTAAAATGATTCTACATAAAATCCTCTCTACTAAACACCCAAAGGAACAACCGAAGAACCCTAGATGGGTTCTAGGAGTGTCCTTCAAGTCATATTAAATGCATATAAATAGTTATGCAAGTGCATTATACCCCATGTAGTGCACATACAGCACTGGAAAAAATTAAGAGACCACTGCAAAATTATCAGTTTCTCTGGTTTTACTATT
>JAOTRR010000032.1:12912987-12924885 GCA_028570945.1 Gogo arcuatus
ACACACACACACACACACACACACACACACACACACACACACACACACACTTATGCTCTGTGAGATACCACCTGTCTCTCCAATCTGGCTTGATGGATTCAACCAAAGCAACAGTGACTTCTGGCTTATTGCTGACTCACTGTAATCCCTTCTTCAAACACATCAAAAACACACAGGTTCATCATTTCTTTTTTTTTCTAGCACAGTATAATAAGACAGATCGGACCTGTAGAGCTGGAAATGAACTCCATAGAGGCCGACTGACCCTACGTTCACACCAAACATGGTGAGGGCGTCAGAACGACTGGAAGTTGTTCATTTTCTATGTGAGCCAGCATAGCATCTCTCAGAAACGAGCAGCGGCATGATCTTTGGTGGCGCGTCTTGGATGGTGGGGGCGTCAGAATAAAGTTGAAGTCTGGGAAACCTTATGGTAATGAGCTATGATGCAGTTCGCCGGCAACCAATCAGAATTTAGAAGTGCTAGGCTCTAAAGAATACTACAGAACATAGTCATCTAAATTATTAATTGCGGTGGTGGGTTTCCCCATTATTTATGATGTGTCCCTGTTTGCGTACAGGGACATAAATAAAAAATGAGTAAACTGCATGTTGAAATTTGACTTAGCACTAAGCATCAACACAAAAGTCACACCACACAAATGACTTTTAATTCGTTTATGTCATTAGTTTATTTTCTTACCAAACATATAACTGTTCATTATTTTCCTTCATCAATCGATTTCTCACCTTCACATTTAAAAGATTTCATGAGGTTAACTTATACCCTACTTGTGGTCAGTCGGCATAAAGATACCGCTTGACACGTCTGTTTGCTTTGCGTCCCCTTTAAATATAGTTTGCAAGATGAAGCATTTGAACAAACTTGTAGCTGCCTATTTTCATCTACGTCACAGAGCATCCAAGAAATTATCAGCGTTGTTGGTAGTGCAGCCAGAGTGAATTTTAACGCTCTCGTTATGGTGTGAATGTACCATGAGAGCCTCGATAAGGAAGCTGTTCAACTGAAAGAGCAGTTTCTGCCACTTTTCCCCCATTTTGGTCACCGGGCAGCTCTACTCCATCATACGACAGCTCAACCAGGGATTTTCATGCTGCATTACAGTGTAGCATAACACACTCGGAGGAAAGCACTATCCGCCCTCTTCCGCATACATGAGTTCATAGATACCCATGAGTGGCAAGTGTCGCTGTGATTACAGGGGAGATAGAGTACGTCATCCCTCCCAACCTGACAGCACAGCCAATTTGGTTCACTTGGCTCTCGGCCATGGATGGCTATGGCATTTTTGGGATTCAAGCTCGCGACCTGACAACAATAGGGCAACTGCTTGTGTACTGTGAGCGGTTCAGTGACAATATTCTGTGATCCCGCAAGTTTGTTGCTTTTGCGATATTTTCAAAAATGAAATTCTTGATCCTTTACGACAAATAGCAAGAACAGCGCTGAGAAACAGCCAATGAGAGTCAGAAAACCTGAATCCATCATCCATCTATTTTGGACATTGAGAGCAAAATGTATGCACAGTAATGTTGCTTCTATTTATTATTATTATTATTATTATTATTATTATTATTATTATTATTTGTCATAGTTACCAGTCAGGCAGCAGTAGGTTTAGGAGACTGCTGATATAGTGGACATCTTTCTATCCTGTCAACAACCAAAGAAGGAAAACACCCTACTGTTTTTGGCTTTTCCAAAAAAAAAAATTAAAATTTGATGTGTGTTAAAAGTTACATGCTCCAGTTGGTTTGGATATGCTGTGGTGGCACGACACACCATGATACCATAACACTCATTTGCTACTCGTTCCCTACTTGTACAAATACTGACCAAGGATACATCTGGACACAAGTCAGAGCTATAAATTAGATTGCACAGAAGACAGGGATGAGTAAAAGAAACTGACAAAACTCAGCACAGGCACAGGTTCACCGAAACTGTAGAGTTTATTGAAGAAAGATAAAGTGATGTTTTTCTAATCCTCAACCCTCCAGTTTGAGTGAGCCTGTGCCCACTGTAACCTCTGATTCCAGTTCTTGGCTGACTTGAGTGGAACCCAATGTGGTCTTCTGCTGTTGTAGCCTGTGCACCTCAAGGTTCAACATGTTCTGAGATGCCTTTCTGCTCACCACGGTTGTAAAGATTGGTTATTTGAGTTACCGTAGTCTTCCTATCAGCTCAAACCAGTCTGGCCATTCTCCTCTAACATCTCTTATCCAAAAGGCATTTTCTGTTCAGTATATATTTTTTGTTTTTCGCACTGTTCTGTGCAAATTCCAGAGACTGTTGTGTGTAAAGATTCCAGAAGATCAACAGTTTCAGAAATACTCAAACCAGCCTGTCAGGCACCATCAACCATACCATGGACAAAGTCAATGAGCTCATTTTCCCCCCAAATCTAATGTTTGATATGAACATTTACTGAATCTTGCACAAATTGATAATTACATGAATGGGCAGATATACAGGTTATTAAAGTAGCCGGTGAGTGTATACTTTAGTTCCCACATTTTAGTGTTAGTGGTAATTAAATTTTGGGCAGCACTGGAACTTTCACTTGCATAGTGAGCAAACCTCAGGGCAGTCATTAAATGGTTATGCAAAACATACTTTAAATTTGTTTTCTGGTCAAGGGCTCTGTAAATTACGCTCTAAATTGGTATTGTTTGTCCTTTCAAAGGACTGCTTTGTCACACTGAAGAGCATGATTTATGAAAGTTACAAAGAGAACAATTAGGAGGAGGAATTCCATTGTCCTAATCGTAATTTTAACCTTAATTATGACAGTACACCAAAGACTTTAAAAGTGTTCTCTGCCTACATTTTCAGCTTTCACAGACAAGGATACTAACAGCCAAAATAGTCATACTTCTTGTTTCATGCTCTGCTAACCTGGATACAAGTAGTCTGACAGAAAAATAAATAAAACTCAGATCAGTTACCTGCTAAAAAAAACATTCATCAGGTGAACTTTAATCAAAGTGACAATGGGAGGTGTATTTATCTCTTTCCTTTCTACCTTCCTTTGCCTTCTGGTATTGCCTCCTTCAATCATGATACAGTCATGACAGCAGAGGCACAGAGGCCAGGGTTCAGAATGTAGAAAAACTCAATAGTGCCGGAGGCTATTTGATTACACTTTCCTCCAGTTGAAGTGCCATGTGTGTATCGGATTTACAGTTAAAGGTCTCGACAAGCATGATATGACTGTTTATGTTAAATCAAAGACTAGTGCCAAGGAGATAAAAGGTGTAGTGTCTTACTTATTTACACAGACACAGTGAAAGAGATGGTGTTAAACTAATGTAGATATGGAGGGGAACTTAATAATGTCAGAGAACTAGCCAGTTTCGTAAGTGTTTAATGGAGCGTAGCATTTGTATGTAGATGTGTAGGCTGATATGTAAGGAATAAAAAAAACTAATACGCCATTTACAGTTCAGCTCTGTATTCATATTTGTTTATATATAGAATGTCGGAGGAGAACGGCCAGACTACTTTGAGCTGACAGGAAGTCTATGCTAACTAAAATAACCACTTTTTACATCCATGCTGAGCAGAAAAGCATCTCAAAATGCATATCATGTTGAAACCTGAGGTGGATGGGCTAAAAACAACAGAAAACCACATGGGTTTCGCTCATGTCAATCAAGAAAAGGAATCTAAGGCTACAGGGGACACAAGTTCACTGAAACTGTAAAAAGCTTGTAAAAAAAAAAGAAAAGAAAAAAGCCTGGCCTGATGAATATCGAATCCTGCTGCGACATGCAGATGATAGGTTCAGAATTTGGCATCAACAGCATGAATCCATGGACCCAACCTGCCTTGTGTCAACAGGTCAGGCTGGTGGTGGTTGTATAATGGTGTGAGGAAAATTTTCTTGGCACACTTTGGGCCTCTTAATACCAGTTGAATGCCACAACCTATCAGATGGTTGCTGACCACCAGCATCCCTTTATGGCCATAATTTATCTGTCTAATAATGGCTACATCCAGCATAATAATGCACCATGCCACCTATTATTATCTTTTACATTACTGTCACCACTGCTCCACAAATACCTGAATGAAAGCACATGAACCAAAATATGAGTGAGATTTCCCATTATAGTTCCATAATGCTTTCAATAAGGATGTTGTTTTTTTTCCGCGTTAGTTATTTTTCAGCCTGTTTTTCTCTCCCACTGATTCTTTATACAATCAATTGGCTTCTCATAAGTAAACACACCCCATGCCGTTAATCTACAACCCTCTTATCATACCTGCATGTTTCTTTGCCTTCATGAGATACATCTATTGGCCAAAGCCTGATTTCCTGTCAATTGACTTAAAAAGAGAATAATGATAGAATGATGCAAATAATCCCTGCTGCTACAAGGTCACTCTGCAAATAACAGTATATTATTGCATAAAACACAGTACTAAATGTAAAAACATCTATTTTTATGCAACAATGATAAACTTATTGATTCAGAGTCATTTTAGTCAATTGTATTAAGAGCAGACACTCAGTCCAAACAACACATAAATGACATCAAACAGTGCCTTGCAAATGCAACTTGCACACAAATGTAGTTGAAATCTATGAGAAATGTTTCATGTGGTCCAGACAAGCTACCAAAATTGACATATTTTCAGTGAAGCTTTTAGATGAATGCAGTCGGCTTGATACCATTCAATTCATTCTTAAAAGCAATTGTGTGTCACATTGTCATGTCATGAAAAGAATTTTTAAGAAATGCTGCTTTAATTAGCATTTAAATGTAATCTTTTCCTGTCATGTCTCTGGATGCTGCTTGCATTAAAAGACACACTTCCCCCCCATACTCCCCCACAACCTAAAGTTTGGACTAATGTGCTGGAGTCTTGTTGAGAAATAGCTAGCATGCAGTATGGGCCTGGTCGACTGTTGGCACATTCAACCATAAATATATCATTTATTGGTACCTAGAAAGCATCTGTTATTTGACATTAGTATTTGCAACACAGATAGTGGCTTGATCAACTTACCCCAAATTTCCAAACAATCCTAATTTTGCATGCTTACTTAGCATTCTTTACAAAGATTGTGGTGATGAAACTTCTTAAGAAGTGGCAATAAACCACAAAACCTAAACCACAGTCACAGCATTTGTTCAAAGCCAGGCTTCAGCAAAACACTCCCACACAGCATCTAGTGGCTCTTGATGCAATGCGATACTGCTGTGCTGTGCAGACAATCTCTGATAAAACACAAGAGAGTGCCTGGAAGCAGTCAAAGCTGACTGTTTGGCCTAATCGCCATTAGAGTGAGCCTTGGTACGCATAATAACAGCTGCACCTCCTCTCCAATAAAACCACCAAACGCACAAAAAATGGATTTGCACCTTATCTGTGTGTAGTGATATTTGTACAGGTCTTCGACCTTCCTGTCTTATCAACAGCCTAATGAGCCCACATTACCCTATGTAAAGCCCATCAGGTTAGCGCATTACCATCACAGATCTGGTATGGCTGCCAAATGCAAGATGTTCATGCAATTCTGATGAGACCCATCTAAAACATTTACATAAATTTAACCTGATTAACCCACGAACATTAATTCACGAGACTCTCCAAATGGAATACGTAGACCCAGTCCAGCCAAGATGAAGGGCCGAGAGAGAGAGAGAGAGAGAGAGAGAGAGAGAGAGAGAATGCTAAGAGCTACTCAAGAGGCCAGATTGCTTCCACAAACAATACCTGGTATGCAAAGAGAGTTGTTCTTTTCGACCACAGCTTGATGATCATGTTTTGAGCCACAGTATCTCTAGCCAAAATTAGGGAAGCAGGTATCTCAAATGAGTTCAAAACTTCTCTTACAATCAAATTAATCTGCCATCACCCAACATTTATTGATGTCGAGGCAGTATAATCTAATACTCTTGAAAATGCTCTGGCCTCCAGTCACCAGATCTCTCCAAATTAAATCCGTCATCCAACAATGACTTTAATATGTCACACTGTCAATAAAGCTACAAGAGAAGATGTTAATGGATGCATGTTTAAGTTAGTGCTGCTTCTAAACTGCTGGGCTGTAAAGTATTTATGTATTTAAAATAAAGTGGAAGAAACAAAACACAATTGTACATGATGTTAGAGGAAAATAATCAACAACCGCCCTGAAGTTGAATATTTTTTGATCATGAGTATTATATTTTAAATGAAATCATATACAAATCTAAACAAAAGATATAATGCTTCAATGGCTTTACACTGTGCTGCTCACTTGGTTTTAATGTTGTCTGAAATGGCACCATCATTGTTTTGATAGTGCAGTGAAATATTGACTTCAGGACACTTTCACAGCCCTCAGGTGAGTGTCTTCAGACACCTCAATGAATTCAAAACTCATAACGCATCTCTCTAGCCAAAAACATGAAAAGCAAAATGTTGCCTATGGGGTTTGAAATAAACCCCAGGACTCTCTGTTTTCCCAATCCAACCCATGTTGTTAAAAAAAGTGAGCAGAATCAAATCGCTGTCTTTTACCATGACAGTTGGCAAATATGAAATAAAATAAAAACAACAACAGGTTTTTCAGATTGACGCAGCCTAGCATTTCCTTCATCATACATACTTGCAACTAGAAAATGAAGCATGTACTGTCTACTTCTGGACCTGCTGAATCTGGACCATTAATGTTCCAGACCCCAGATCCCATAATGCCATTGTGGCAATAAATTCCTCTTGTCCACCAAACACCACTTGAGCTTGTCTAAGCTAACATAGCTATCCTCCACCTCATCATTAGTTATATGTGGATCTTGATACTCACTGTAGTGATCGATGTATAATAAAAACATGATGCCCATATGCCACATGTTAAGCACTGTGAAAAACATGGAGTGTGAAAATAACACATGCATCTTTGTCATTTGAACAAAACAAGCAGCATATGCGTGTGGGCATGTATGACATTCATATCTCCTGCAGTCATGTTTAGCATTAAATCTTGGCAAAGCCTGATGTTTTTGGGTTGATGTAAAAAAACAAAACAAAAAACTGTAGCTAATCATTCTTAAGCAATTAATTTAACACTGTAGTATTAAAAATTTGTTCAGTTCAGTCTTCTGACTGGTTCACATTCTTCTTGACTAGAAATGTTTTCTACTTTAAAAAAACATTTTACAGGGCTCCATTTTAGTGCTGCATGGCTTGATTACGCAAACAAGCCACTTCAGGACCAAATGGGTGGCAGAGTGGCTGGTAGTGAGTGACGCTGTGGGTCTGACTGCATTAACAGACCTGGAAGCAGAATCTTAAGACCATTCTCTGAGGACAGTGATGAAAAGTATTTAGAAAGCTTTATTTTATTAATCTGCCCATTTCACATTTGTTATGATGTGAAAATCTTTAGATGAACCATGGAAGTATGCTAATACTAGTATACTAATTAAATCTGGGATGGTTACATTCATATCTCAATATGAACTAAATAGAATTTAAAGATAATCTACAACTCAGTCATAAGTGTAAGTGCACCCAGGATGCAATTAAAATAGATTTCATTCTAATCTCTCAACTAATAAGTGATGTTAAAATGCTCATGATCCACGACAGCCAAAGTTGATGCAAAACTGTAATCCCTGGTGCAGCAGCCCTCTGTTGCTACAAATAAGGAACAGATACAAGGCAAAATGGCTGTCACGCCTGTAACCCATGGCCTGGCAGGTGCGTAGGTTCCAGCGTATATGAATCAGTAAGTCGGAAAAAAAAAACCTCGCACACCAAAACATTTTGCCTTTCACTTGGTAGCACTCTGCACCTTTTTCTTTCCTTCTCTCTGTGATGTATTAAAAGTCCACTACTCTCAGTATCGGTATTTGATGGTGCGCGAGTTCTTCTTTTGACTAACAAACAAATAAGGAACAGCACAGGAAAATGTTTAGCATATGGTTCACTAGAGAGCATATGGTTTCAATCTGTCCACATACACTTAAACTTTCTTTTGGTTTGACGACAGTACATGTGTAAATGAATATGATTAAAATTTTATTAGAATACAATCAAGATACAAGATGCTTGAAACAAAACAGAAAAGAACACAATACAGTCCAACTCAATTGAATAGAACAGGACAGATTAGAACAGAATATAAGAAAAAAAGAATAGCATAGAACAGAATAGAGTAGAAAATAACAGAATAAAATAGAATAGAATAGAATACAATTGAACAGAATAGAGTAGAATAGAATAAAACAACTGAATAGAATAGGACATACTAGACTAGAATAGAATTGAACAAATAGAATAGCATAGAAAAGAATAGAGTAGAAAATGACAGAATAAAACAGAATACAATACAACTGAATAGAATAGAATAGAACAGAATAGAATAGAATAGGGCAGACTAGACTAGGACAGAACAGAACAAATAGAATAGCAGAAAACAGAATAGAATAGGACAGACTAGACTCAAATAGAAGATCACAGAACAAATAAAATAGCACAGAACAGAATAGAGTAGAAAAGAACAGAATTAAATGGAACAGAATACAACCAAATGGAATAGAAAATGATAGAATAAAGCAGAATAGAATAGAAATAAAACTCCACCTTTCCTGTGGGCCCATGTGTAGGTGATTGGCGCACTCCTGGCCACTGGCTGCTCCTCTCTCTCTATCACAGGCCTCCTGTCCATGAACGAGTCCTTCTCTGGGTGAATGTACTTGGGGAGGGCCTTGTAGAACCACGCACCAGAACGCTTCCACACCTGGAGGGATGGACGGGGGGAGAGGGGGAGGGAGAGAGAGAGAACATTTGAAAGAGGGAGAGAACAAAAGAAGAGAGAGAACCGGGCTGTATTGGAGAAAAACAGTGCAATGTAATATCTTTGGGGGGAAACATGTATTATTGGGATTCAGGGGGTTTAACACAGGAAGGAACCTGATGTAGCAAATAATGGAGTAGTGTGAAGGAGTGCTGGGATTCGAGAGTACTGAGAACAGCCTGTATCTGACAGCACAACCACTTTGCTTCTAAGAGCCATGGTTCCCATAGCGGGGTTTGTGAAGTGCAGCAAGGGGTCTGTGGATTTTTTATTTCATTACAGTGGTGGAAATAACAAGCCATTATTTTCAAAGTTATTATATTTGTGATAAAGTTTCTAGATTTGTAAAACACATCTGTGCACAGGGACTGGACCCAGCCATCATGGGCCACTAAAAATAATACAATTCCATCCAAAAATCCACTGAGTCACCCTAATAACAGCAGTCAGTGGCAGACAATGATGGATATATAGCCAGGGCTTCTAATCAAAGCAGAAGGATGCTTCATGAATCAGTTACACAGACCCAAAATGGGCACTGCAGTTAAATCCTAACCAGTGATGGCCATTAAACTCTTTAGTAGAAAGCTTTAGTGTAAATTGCAGGTACACACAGTACCAGTCAAAACACTGGACACACTTACTGATTACTATGAATAAGTAAGTGTGCCTATACTTTTGATTAGTACTGTATGATGAAAGTGTTGTGTTAAAAAATAGCTTGTCACCGTCAGGTCTGGCAGATGGCTATATAGTGACAGACAGCAGGTGCTAAAATGTCAGGGTTGATAGCAGCTGCTGCCATCGGCTTGGCAGGGACCATTACCCAGCTGGAACAACTCAGCAACCATCGCCATCACCCAAACCTCCAACCTGCTGTGAACCAGCCATGCTAATGCAAATGCGCGATGCCTTGGCACCTTGCCTTTTCTCAAAAACACCTTTGGGTACTTAAATGGGAACTCCATGCAAAAATTACCAGCTGTTATCACTTGCCATATCAGTCCAGAGATGAAAAGTATTTAAAGCATGTTTTTAAAATGTAGGTAACAGCACCATTTTAACATATCAGGCAAGAGTTCATGACACCTCAGGGCAGGCGAGATGATATAATACTGATATCGTGATAAATTATGACAATGAGCTTTGAGATTTTGTCCTGTATATGTTTCAGATGTGATTAACAACTAGAAAAAGAAAGAAGGGAAGAAAGAGATATTTCTTCCCGGGCTTATATTTAAGAAGAGATGAGAGAAACCTGGTATAAACTGCCTCTGGATTCCAGTTATGATGCTCATCACAAGTTAGATTCCTGAAGGTCACCAGTATGGACAGTAAAACCTGCACTAGAAGATGTAAAACTTTAATACTCTGAAAGATCTCTATAAAAATATAGCTGCAAGCAGCGATGATGGAGCCAAGCAGTCCAGCAGGGCATAGTTGCCATGGAAACTTTTGTCAAGGGCATGGCTCTATGCACTCACAGCAAGTATCAATTGACCAAAGATTGGCCAAGATATGAGCTCACTAACTTTTTGGTGACTTTGCCATTGAATACAATCCCAGAACAGGAAATGGCAACATGTTCTGACATCAGGATTACAAAAAGCCTGACTTGAAAAAACAATCAGGTTTTTAGACCAAAGATATGAAGTGTAATGACTAAAAACATGCTTTATTTATTATAGTGCCTCGAGTGGTCCGATGGGATAACTGTTGTTAGACTCCCTCAGAGTGGAGTCTTGAGTCATTTCACCAAGTTTGGTGTGGATCCATAAAAGCATTACTGAGAAATAGTCTAACTTCCCATTTGGCAGCTTTGCTGTGGAATACAATCACAGAACAGGAAATGGCAACATGTCCAGATCTCTGGATATAAAAATGACTTCAAATAACAATTATGATTTTAGACCAAAGATATGAAGAGTAATGACAAAACAACCTGGGTGTTTTTCTTATTATATCACCCCCTGGTGGTAAAACAGGGCAGATTTTATCTGGGCTCCCTTTGCGCATGGTCTTGAGTCAGTCCACCAAGTTTGGTGTTGATACATAAAAGTGTTGCTGAGGTATGGGCTCACTTCCTGTTTGGTGGCTTTGCCACCAGTTTCAATTGGCTGTTGTGGATGAATGCTTTTGAAAATCAAAAATCCTTGTAATAACCTTTATGAGGCTTAGTTTGAAGGTCATCGCTGGCAGAAGATTGGACAAGGTTTGTCCAAGGAGTAACAGAAAAACACTTTTTGATAAAACCCAAAATGGCAGAAAATCCAATATGGCAAAAATTGTTGTCACAGGGTGCGTTGAACTCGGCTTAAGCCAAGGAATTCAATGCTACCTCATTTTTGAAAATTGGGCATACAGTTCAAAAGTTACATGCATAAAAGCTCATCCAAATTTGACTTGTTGATGGCGCTAGAGCACTTGAGGTGCAACATGAAACTTGGTGAAGAGAATCAGGAGGCTGTCCCTCAGTGTGCCAAATTTCAAAACTTTTTAACATATGGTTCTATGGGCTGCCATAGACATCCTAGCAGAAGAAGGAGAATTGAAACACAATGGGATAAAAACACAATGGGTGCCTACGCAGCTTTTCTGCTTGGCCCCCAATGAACTTGCCCAAAAGAGACCAAAATGTAAAGTTTTCTCTCAAATTTTGTCTCTACAAAGACCATTTCACTGAGACTGACAGAGAGGCAACTAAAAACTAACTTATTCTATCTGATAAATCTCGAAATCATTATAGATTGAGCTGCTATTCATATTTTCTTCAATAGGACAGGACCGTGATATTGAACGCGACAGAGACACACAAGCTGCGCACTTTGCTTCAAGGTCATGAAATGGAAGAAAAAGTGAAAATAATGATGCAGCTCTGAACTCATGCAATATCTACAAAGCCATTATTGCCAAAGCAGTGCATCAGAGTGCTTTAACAAACAAAAAATCAGTGCAGCGCACACACATACACACACACAAAACATAGCCAGCATGGTAAGAGTTCTTTTTGGACTTTTGTATAATACAAAAGGGTGTGTGTGTGTGTGTGTGTGTGTGTGTGTGTGTGTGTGTGTGTGTG
>JAOTRR010000032.1:13021632-13035547 GCA_028570945.1 Gogo arcuatus
CCATTGTTTTAGCCATGTTCTTATTCGCTTTTTCTTTTTTCAGGCCGATGCACTACAATAACCCCGTAAGTAAGTCCACCCGCTCCGGCTCCAGCTTAGCTCAATAAGCATTAGTCTGAGGAGTGCTCCTGTTACAGTTGTCCTTGGAATGGTGCTTTATTTGATTTATAATCAGAAGTGTTCAAGGCAGAACACAGGTAATTACTTTATCAGACATGCTGACATTCAGTGTAGAAATCTTTTAAACTCTTACACACTTCTAAAGTTTCAGCAATTTAAAATATACTTATTCTGTGAAGTAACAAAATAACTAAACCCAGACGTTTTCAGCAATGCATATTAAATATGTTGGACGATGCAGATTTTTATACCAACATTTTTGGACTCCCTGGTGCAACTGTAATAATGCCTATATCTATTTTTGACTTTGGAGAAAGTTTCTATTGTAGGTAGGTAACACAGTTAAGAGAAAAACTTTTTATCCACCATGGTTTCTGGGTGAAAATAAGTATCTTACAGTTAATTTGAAAAAAAGTAAAAAAGTAGGTGTTTTCTGCAGCAAGTCAACAAGGCACATTCAACATAAAGGTGTTTGAAAGGAATTTCTTCATGACCCCTGAGTTCAGGATGTGAAAAAAAAAGTTGTACATCAAAGGATGGACATACACATTACATATTCATCTTATACCACATCTTATGCCAATATAAGATTATCATCTTATATTCTTATGTATTTAACAGCACAATGTATGTTTTTCACATTTTTACACTGTCCACGAAACAAGTTAACTTACATTATAACAGTTATAAACACTCGTTCCTTCACCAGCTTCTCTTTTTCTTTCTCGTGAAGTTAAAGCAATGTTATGTGAGAATGGGTATTTTTGCTCCTGGGCTCCCCCTACAGTTACAGAGTGTAATTCACTTTTATGCCACTGTCATAAATACAAATCGCCAGAACCATACTAACACTGATACTACCATACTAATGCTGGGGGACGCTAATGGACAAAGAACAGCTAGTTAACTAAACTAACCTTATTACCAGTACCGATGTCTGAATGTTATCTAGCAGGTTTGCTAACATCACCTCGAGACGTAGCTAGCGGCTAAACCTCTGTCCAAATGGGCCGACTTGGCTTATGATCAAAAGCTAGCAAGGCAACAACTTTACTAACAGCCAGACATCAAGCAAGTGCAACAACACAACACTTAGCAAGGCAGCTAAAGTAATATTACTTACTAAACAGAAAAAAGCCCAGTTCGGCAGTTGCCTTGCACTCTTTTATCGTTCTTAGCTCTCACCAATGAGTAAAATCCAGTCCAAGATTTAATCTTGTCCAGTCTCTTGCTTGGTCACTCTCTCTTTTTCTCTTCCTGGCTTCCTCTGACATCGACTTCTTTGGTCTCTTCACCTTGACTGCCATGATGACCATGCTGAGAATGCCAATTTAGCTCCTTCTTATAGGTAGTGTCACTGCCCGATTTTGGAAGCTGTCCATGTTGCTGTGAAGCTTTACGCAGTTCTCGTGAGAGGTCTCAGGGACGCCCTACCAAGGTTACATAGTGCTATAACTGGCAAACCGGACACGGAATCAGAATGGAAGACAAGCCGTTCTCCCTATTACAAGTCAATGTACCATCAAAATGTTTTTGAAGCTGATATTTTAAGGTAAATTCCTACCTAATGTTGCTTTAATAAACCAAAAAAACGCAAAAAAAATGCAGTTTGTTACGTCGAGAAACCGCAGAGCCCTCTGCCTGCAGTCAAAAAAATCAGCACTGACACGGGAGACTCCTTCCAATGCTAGATACACATCTCCTCACAGAAAACTCCACCGTATCAAGAATCACAAACATTTGTAATTCATTTATGTGGAACATCTGCCATATAAGTCCATCTGTGTAAGTTACTATAGAAACGATAAGTTATTGTCAGGGATACTGTTATAGAAAATGAATCAACACTTTCTGACCAATCAGAACAGAGCATTGTTAATATGTTGATATGTTTTTCTTCACTATTACAATCACTATTTGACCAGTTTTGTTACTTGTGATAATCAATCAGTGAACCCTAAAATGCTAATTGTTTTCTTGTTATAAATTGTATTTTGCTGTCTTCTTCATTTTGTCTTATGGGTGGACAAACATATGCAACTTAGAGTATATGCCATACCATATAATATGCTAACAGAATCCAATACACAGTCTCACAAATATCTTTTGTAAATAAATGAGCTTTCAGCTCTGTCCTTATAGCAGGGTTTAGCCTTCGCAATCATAATTCAAAGCGTTTATCTTTTCAGTACAGCACGCCATATAAAATTATAACCACTGCCTCGAAATCCTCCCCCGTTGTGATATGCTGCTGAATAGTGTTGTGTTTGTATTTTATTGATGATAATAACAAATAATATGAACCTGTTTTCCAGACAATTTTGTTCTCCTTTCAAGATCCAGATAAAGATCCATCACAGTCAATAAAGTGACAGTTGCAATTTAAGCCCTTGGAGTTTGAGGTGACTATCATTTAATTACATCTGGGTCAGTATTCGTGTGAAGTGCCTAATCTGTTCTGTAGACATTGTTCTTCTTGTTAGAGTGTCTTGTATGCATTATATGTAAGGATTTAACTGACATGATGGGATGTAATTCAGAGAGAATCAAGTTAATTCCTTATATCTAATTTATGTTTGAGGCAGTATATTTCACTCTGTTTGAGATTTAAAAAAAAGCAATCTTTTTGCAATATACTTGCTTTTTTTTATGGTAGCTCAATGTTTGAAGAATGACTGATTATGTATTTCAAAGGTTACATCTGTTGTTGAATATGAGCAGTAAACCATGTGTTGCTGTGTTCTGTTGTTTTAACATACCATCATCCTCGTATTATGCGACAGGCTTGAACTGGTATTGCGTGTTTTGCTTATTTGAGAGATAATTGCTTGTCATATAAATCCAAGTTTCTTTAAAACCCTTACATCCATTACAGTAAATATAACTAGAAGGGTACTCGGTAGAGTGCATACCTCCGCAAGCCACATATTCAGATTTGCATTAAAATCTAATCAATTGGTCCTTGGCCCATGGCCCACCTTTCCTCCAAGTTTCATCAAAATCCGTTCACTACTTTTTGAGTAATGTTGGGAACAGACAAACAAACGGAGGTGAAAATATAACCTTCTCAAACTAAGTTGGCAGAGGTAATAATGCTAATTTCTTATAAGTACTTGACATCAGTAAGTTATATAAGGAATAAAGCACAACATTATATCAATTCAATTCACTTGGAAAACAGCAAGTCAGAAAATAGGAAAATAATCAACAATGGGGTGGTGCGATGTGGCCCGGCATGATTACTGTTACAACCCTAAAAATTATTTTCCTAAAACAGCATGTGTTTTATTCCTCTTACACCACAGCTAGTTGCCAACAATTACAATTTTTCATTCATTAATGATCGATAAGGTCCTGTTATCATTTATGGTATAATAATTATAATCTGTTGCGACTCTCCTTTTTCCCCTCTTGAAGTTATAAGACAAAAAATGCAGCTTTTCATGTTACTGAGAAACCGGAAAGTGCAAATTCCACTGTCCTGTGGTGGAAAACGTATCATTATAAAGTCCTGACACTCGAGACTCCTTCTATAAATGTTAAATAAGTGCTTTTATTTAACATTTAACATATCAACCTTTGTACATTTTTCTTTGTTTAATAACATGTTTTTAAAATCTGTTTATTATTAGCCTCCTGACCAATCAGATTGAGCGCTGTGGTAAGTCGTATGTCGAAAATCTCTACTATATTGCTGGATTATGAATATCTAATCAAAGGAGATGCTCACAAATGAGGTTTTTTCTTTAGCTTTCAAAAGAGGTGTACCTGAGAGATTAACCTGTGATGTAAACCTAATTTTCCTGCCTCCATTTCAAGTTATAATTGCTGCACTGTTCCACACTCCAGGCTGAGCTCCCAGCTCCTTGAACTGTATTTCATCCAAGGAGGCCTCTCACCATTCCCTTACAATCATTTCACATGGAGTTGTTTTTTCCCCATGTGATGAAAGCACCTCATCAGATTGAAATATTTCCTGTCTGAGGTCTGTCTGGGAATTTAAGTCCCTGTCATTCTCGGCAACAAATTGCACAAGCTTTCTGATGAAACCGAGCACTCGAGAAATACGGGGGAGGCTGACATATCTGAAGTGGAGAGATATATGAAAAAAGTTTCAGTATCAGTGGTCTCTTCAAAGGGAGACCATTAAACTATGTAGAATTCAAATTGATGCCTTTCGCAACGTGCTGTCGTGAAAGGGCCAAGGACAGGTATAGATCTACATTCAACCCTCCTATCAGTCTTTACCCACTGACTCATTGTGCCTCATAAGGAGGGGACTAAGGAAATCGATAGCATTTTTTCTTCAATCAGGCTTCATTGATTCGTCCTGCAGGTCAGATCTTGGCTATACTTCGCCAATCCCCTCTTTCATCTTCGTCATGCACGGGTTGGTTTATTGGTTAAGAAGGATGTAGGTGTGCACACGCTCTAACATTCACCTGGGTCTCATTTATGGAGAGCAAGGAGTCATTAGGCAGTCAATAAGAAACCTGAGATTATGTGAAGTGTTGTTATTGGAATGAGTATGTAGACATCACTCGCTGTTTGTGTCTGATCAATTGATACACACTTTGTAAGTGAGATCTATGCTCTGTGGTTGTCTGAAATTGTGCTTCAATCTGCATTGGAAGTGTTCGAACAAAGTATACTGTACACTCATCTACATCTCCAAACAACTTTATAGAAAACTCCTGTGGAAAATACTTAACACAATGCCACTATCTGTATCTGTTTAGGGCTCCAAATATACAAAATTTATATCTGTATTTGTACTTATTTAGAACATATTCCAATTCGGTTACATCCATAGCCATGGATCAGAATATGGGCTTTTAATGAGAGTACATAACATATTCCTGTTATTTCACAGTCCAACTAGAATGGCCTGATTTCCATGGGGTTCCAATGGATTTTTATGTGCTAGTCATTATTCAAAATATACATTATATTTTACTATGCTATACAGAATCTGAAATCTGAGTTCAGGTTTAAAATTTTTTATTAATGAGAATTGAAGCCCCATGGCGTCCTGTGGAGTTTATGGGAATTTTATGGGTTGCCATGTACCATTCATATGAGTTCAAAAGACATGCCAGGCTATGATAAGACCATGAATTTTTCATTATTTCAATATATACCCCATGAGGGAAGGCATGGCTGTGCAATGGGTAGCCTGTCTCACAGCTCAAGGGTCCCTGGTTTGATTGATGTTGAGTTCAGGGGTTTCATCTGGGTTTTCTCCAACCTCTCAAAAACAGAACAAGCCACTAGGTGGATTGGTGAATGGAGATTTCCCTAAGGTGTAAATGAATGGACTGGCATCCAATCCAAGGTGTATATTCCTAGTATTCACTGGCAGGATAAAGCAGTTACTAAAGATGGATGGATGAATATACCCCATGACTTCCTGTGAGGAGGAGCTACTATGAGTTTCCACACTGATCCACTGAATAATCCATGAATTCCAATGGATTCCCATTTGTATTTCCATTAGGGTTAATGGATTTAAACAAGAATGTGTAGCTGTAGCAGCACACCCTGTCGTGTTTTATCCCTTACATAAATTGCTTTCATTTCAATTCCGCAACTGTAGAGTGCACTTGATTTTTAATAGGAATACAGTTTCTAGTATTGAAGATGTACTGCTGAGTGAAAGTTATCCAAATCTGAATTCATGCACAACATCCACTGGGAGGCATTTGCAAGTTGTTGGGTTTTTTTGCCTTAAATAGCCAGGGCACAATCCAACCTTCACTCATCCCTAAATATTCCACCCACCATTGAGTCTTCTCTCTGCAGTATTACTCCCAAATACGCCGCCACTGTCCTCTTTCTTCACAAATCCCCCTTTAATCGAGCGCTCTAATTGAGGAACGATTGATCAGATCCTGTTGTGATTCTGTGCACACTGCAGTGCATATTGGAAAAGACAGCACTCTGAGTCACTTCCTTCTGAGCCTTGCCACTTCAGCAGAGCAGTTTGGCAAGATCTGCCACTAGTATGCTCTTGCATTCTCATAGCACCACATCAGAAATGAAGATTAGAAAAGATTCACAATGGGGCATGATTTGCAAAGCAAGTGCTGGCTGGTGTAACCCAGTTTGGGAAGAGTTTTGAATATAATTTAGGATTTTGCTTTTTTTGTGAGCCAGATTTTAAAGTATCTTTTAAGAAATTAATTTATTATAGTTTAAGTGTTATGCAAATACACCAGTCTGACTAAAGCATTCTTGTGGTGTATGTGAAAAGGAAATAAAATCAGATCCTCTCGGTACAGATCTTAATTCACGAACATAATACAACTTTTTAAATATTATTTAGATGTGTACAATATTATTCTGGCTATTAATTGGTAGTGCTCTGTATTCCTGTTATTATTTATAAGTCCACTGGTTTTCAAACTACTAAGGTTTTCATGAATTCAAGGAACCAATCAAATACATAACTTATTACAAAAGCTCAATATTAAGAAATGTAATACATTTCATAATGGTGAGGATGGGCACCACGGTGGTGCAGTAGTTAGCACTGTTGCCTCATAGCAAGAAGGTTTTGGGTTCGAACCTCATGGCCAACTGGGGCCTTTCTGTGTGGAGTTTCTCCCCATGCCTGCATGGGCTTCCTCAGGGTGCTCCAGATTCCTTCCAAAGACATGTGGATTAGATCAACTAGCTACTCTAAAGTGCCCATAGTTGTGAATGGCTGTCTGTCTCTCCCTATGTTAGCCCTGCAATTGATTGGTGACCTGTCCAGGGTGTACCCTACCTCTCACCCAAAGTCAGCTGGGATTGGCTCCAGCTTGCCCTGCGACCTTGATGAATAAGTGATATAGAAAATGGTTGGATGGATAATGGTGAGGTATGATGTCCACCACTGTTTAAAACCATGGCTGTTCTAAGAATTTAAGAAACACTGTGGTACCAGTAACTTAATTAAATTATACCAGTACCATTCAATCCCAAGAGGAAGCTGCTTGGTCTTCAATGCAACCCTTCAAAGACAGAGTTCATTTCTACCGAACTACCGTTACCATGTCTTCCAAGTCCGGAGCCTGTCTCAAACAAGTTGATGATCTCAAGTACCTAGGTTCTTGGATCATGGACTCTGGGAAAGACTTCCTCACTATGAAAGCCCAAGCTTGGAAAGCCTGTAATAAAATGGACAGCAGTTGGCGCTCCAACCTGCCAAACTCATTGAAATTCAACCTTTTAATGTCCACCATCAAACCAATCCTAATGTATGGCTCAGAGACCTGGACTCTCAGTGCATGCCTCCATAAATGCCTCGACAGTTGCTACACCAACTTGCTCTGTAAGGTTCAGGGTTTGTTCTGGAGGTCCCACCCCACCTTGGACCAAATCTATGGTACCCTGCTGAGGCTAAGCACCTGCCTGAGCTAGCGACATGCACAGTTTGCAGGCCACTGCTTCCGTGCCAAGGAGGAGCTCATTTCCAAGCTCCTCCTCTGGAAATTAGCCAGTAGGGGTTGCCTTACCTATCCCCAGGTCATTGCAAGGGACACTGAGATCAATCTCAGAGAACTGGGCACTGCCATGGGAGACCCCGACTGCTGGCGGGATATTGTGCGTAGTCTCTCGGCCAAGGCCACACAAGGATGATGATGATAAAGATGATGATGACCATTCAATCAAATCTGAAGAGCACAACAATAACAACAACAGAAAAACAGAATACTTAATACTACACTATTCCTGGACAAACTATATGCATACCTGAGATTTTAACCACATCAAGCTTTGGCTCACAACAGCAGACCTGCCAGCCTTCATGCATTTATCAATCAAAAATACAATTTTTCTTCCCCCCAATAAAAATGGCAGATGAACCAAATGACATGCTAATACTGAATGGATGACAGTTGAACAGACACATCCTGGAAGCCTCATCTACTTCGTCCCATTTAACATTAGCAAACTCTTTTCTTCATTCTCCTGCCTGAAAGATGCGGCACCCTCACTTTCTCTAAAGGTAAATAGAAAACGTTTTGAGTTCATTAACAAGAATCTGCGAAAGGACTATTTCGAAAAATGTACTGAGCTCCGGTCTGCAGCAGCAAACCATCCAGGTCAAATTCCTTGCTGGCAGCACCATGAGATACTTTAGATGCTTAGACTGTGAGGTGGAGTATTTCTAATGAAGTGACATGGCAGACTGTTTGCCATGTTGTATTTTCTTCTCTTTCTAGGCCCCGACGCTACATTAAGAATGCTGTCGGGAGAGCTGTTTACAGATAGAGATAATTACCACCACTGAAGCCCACCTGTGGTGAAATATCTGGGGGCATCTGGTGGTAAATCTTTAAAACCTCAACTGATGAGGAAGGTATCGAGCCACAAAGCTCCAGTTGGCGGAGGACAAAACCTTTCATTACTAGGAGTGACCTCTGAACAAGGCTAGAGAAGGGATTTTTCATTGTACTCCACAGTCTGATTACCCACTGGGAGAAAAGAAAAGAACTAATCCAAGAGAGACGTGTGTTGCTCTCTCGCAGCACAGTTAGGAAATAACGTCAGCAATATAGCGTATATGTATGCTAATCTGCACCATGCAATCAAACATACTTCAGAAAGGACTGAATGTCCTTAATAGAGGGAATCGTTAGCAGTGATAGACAATGACAATGTGGTGTTCATGTGGTATTTGGTATTTGTGTTACTCAGAAGTGAAAAAAAAAAATGTGGTGGGTGTTATAGAGGTATGATTTCTCAGACAATTCATGCAATGAGCTTCTTCAAAAACATTAAGAATTCTACAAAAGAGGTTCATGTGGCATAGAAAAAAGAAAATACCACATGCATTTTTCTGTATATATTTTATACAGGATTCACTCAGTGCAACTCTACATAAATGTAGGAACATGCATATCACAAACTAGGTACTCCGAACTTTAACCCTATTAGCTCAAAATTCTTAACAGGAAACCACATGCTACCCAGATGTCATTTAACAACATCTGTCCATTGAGAATTTATATAATTTCTCTTTTCCACCATATGTTCTGTATGTACAGAAAAATATGCACAAATCACCTTGTATGAAAGATAAACAGAATTCCCTCTTGTTTCTGGAAAAGTGCTTCCTATCAGGTAGACATCCACATTCTTTTCGAAAGAAACCAGTCTATGATTAAGGAGAAATGAATAAGGACTTAAGAGTTGTGTAAAATTCGCTTTTTCTTTCAAAACAGGTAATTTTCTTACTGGCTTAACAAAACATTTTAGTTATGATAGCTGGTTATTAGCAACTTTGGTGCTGCGCTGTGTGAATCTGAGGGTGTATTTTGTTTGTTATGTGATGTGTGCATTTTGTTATTTGTCTTTTAGCTCAATTAGCTAGTGCTGTGAAGGAGACTAACGTCTTGCAGATTATTACACCATAGCAGCATGTTGCAAAATGGTTTTCTACATGTTGCTTGCAAATTGCAGTATTGCAGCCTATGACGTTTAACCCAGGTCAAATATAGTTGGCTATGGACATTTTTGACAGTAAGCATGGTGGTACAGCGGGTACTCTCACCAAGTCAAGGTTCCAAGGTTCCTGGTCGATCCTGAGCTCAGATCTGTGGTGTGTTTTACATGTTCTCCTAGTTGTCCTCTACTAGTTTTCCTAGTAGATCCTCTGGGTTCTCCGGTTTCCTCTCAATTCATAAAATATTCCTGTAGATGGAGTCAAAGTCCCTCCCATGCCAGGACCTGGTCTTCCCAGGCAGTCTTCCGTCCCAGTACTAACCAGGCCCTTAAGGCGCATTGAGTGGCACCAATCTCCATTTCTATAGCCCTTGGCCTCATACCTATTACATAGCTAGGGTTACAGAGGGGGACCAGTCCTCTGGTTACCTTGAGAGTTTAACTCCCTCGCCAGATGGCAGTAGGTACCATTTTTATGATGGTCTTTGGTATGACCCGACCACGAATAGAACAAACGAGCTCCCAGTCAAGAGGTGGACACGCTAACCACTAGGCCAACTTGCGGTTGTAGATGGAGTAGTGACTTGAAAAAATTGCCCCTTGGTGTGAGTGAATGTGTGTAGTGATGGAGTCGTGTCCCATCCAGGGTGTATTCCCGCCTTGAGTAAGGTATTATAATCATACTTTAGCATTAACTTGTAACTACTTGAAACACAATATAAATAAAATAATTGGAAGTGATCCTTGACCACTGCAAATGGCCAGATTTTGCACTCACACTGAACATACGAAGCTGTGTAGTGTTGCTGACAGGGAGCCAGATGTCCACTGTGGAGAACAGGTTGGCCCATCTTGGCCTCTAATTACTCCCAAACTAGCATGGCTGGAGGGCTCTATATGTTGATGCTTCAGAGGTGACAACTAACAAGAGACGAGACAATTTTAATTAAAAGGTGCTACAAACAGGAGGTGCCCACATTAATAAGAAGCCCAAGGTGAGGTGAGACGCTGGTTAGCTTTCGGTTCATAATGGTTTGTATAATATGGAGTACTCATTTTTCCACCTGCCAGTGGACAAAATCTAAAAATAACAGTTAATGAAGGTGGACAGGTTAATGGAAAATGCTAACAGAGAACTTGGAGTTACAGTATAAGTTACAGCAACAAATGTCATCATATTTATTTTGGATTTTCAGTACTGTCATTGACTGTTTAATCTTTTTATTAAAAATAGAGATGTTCACAATGCACATGGTGACTCATTTTAGCCAGTACATAATACTACATAATAATGTTTAGGTCTCCAAATATTAGTATCAGTATTCATATTCTGCTCTGGTTACATTGAAAGATGTTGAAAAAAAAAGGAAAAAGAAGTCATATTTCATTCACAAATTATAACAATAAATAATAATACATTCATTCGGTTCCTGGAACAGATGACCTCGAGAAACTTCTGGCAGGGTTTCTATTCTCTATCTAATGTGACTGAGTAAGCAAGCTAACTATTTTTCAAAATGACAACGTCTTTCCCAAATCAGGGAACTGCTGACAGCCACGTAATAATATTTTATTCGATTTAATTTAATGTTAGGTTTGTTATATTCAGTCTACATTCAGATACATTGTACTAAGCTGGGAGTCAAAATGGGGTCCTTTAATTGGTACTACTTTATACTGCTGCCCAAATAATGTATTCATATTCGATTACATTCTAACTATATAGTTGCATTTTTTTTTCTCCATTTCACTCAATAATGCTAATGTAGATAATAAGTGAGGGCTAATGGAAGCTGTTGGTAATGTCTAATTTCCATAATGCTAACTGGATCCTATGAATTCAGCAATTTGGGTGAAGTATTCCTTTGAAGGCAGAAATGTTAATCGGAACGTCAAGGAAAACACGGCTTCTTATTAGGTGCAAGAGTATAAATATTAAAGTATGTCTTTGAAATATTAACTACTTCATCCTTACCAGTTTTAATCCCCAGCTCTGGGAGTGCTCATTGACGTGTTCTGGTCATCTAACATTCATAAATCCATTTCATAAATGTTTTTAACTGGCACACTGATTTTTTTTGTGTGTGTTTGTGTCAAATCACTTGGTAGTTTTAGACAGCTTTATTTTATCTGATAAAGTTTAAACCTAATTTCCTGTTTTCTCACCCATCAAGCACACAGAATTGGAAATGTGTCTGTTTCCATCAAACTCCAACAGTGATGCATTATTTTCTGTCTGCTTATGTCTCTCATAACAGGTTTAACATATGGTCTGTTGCCTCAGTGGTTCACAGAAGGTCCCTATAACAATCACTTTGACAGACCAGTCAAGCAGATAGGCTCTTGATGAGGGGAAAAACACCATTGATTGATCTGCAACACACAATGGATTCACTTGAATATCTAGGCACTTGCCTTACCAAAGCCATGATTATTTAAAACAAGACAAGGAAGTGTCATTTAGTGTTTCGCCTCACAGTATGGAGAGAAGTCAGTTCACAGAATCGGATTAGTTTGTATACCACAGTGCTGTTGAATTTTCTCTGAAGGTGTGGATTAATTTTCTATAACAGCATAGCTCTGACAGCAATTCTGGCTGTAATTTAAATTGCCAGGTTATATTAATTCCCTCGTTCTATTATGTTATCATTTCCATAGTAACAACTTACACAGGGATTTGTTTGGCAGACACTCCACATAATCTACACATAATAATAAACAGGTTTTATTTTCTTCACTTATTTCCTTGTAACAGCACAGCCTGTCATGTTTAATTCCTTACTTATTTCTCAGTTACTGTCAGTAGCAAATGAACTAACAATTCCCTAGCTATTGCATGCTGTGGTTGAGAGAAAATAGAACAATTGGAGAAAAAAAATATAACTTTTGGAGACCTTAGAGACCATTTTGTTTTTACTTTCAGGCATACCAACCAATCTTTAGCAATCAATCTATCATTTTTATGTCCATGTACCGTGTACAACATGAACATACCTGCATCAAGGAACCACATCTACCTCAAACCCCATGAGGCAGTGGCTTAGTGGTTCAGGCTCTGGGCTGCTAAGAAGAAGGTTGTGAGGTCAAGTCCTAACACCTTCAAGCTGCCTCTGTTGGAACCTTGAGCAAGGCCCTTCACCTTGGGTTACTATATCATGGCTGACCTTGTGCTCTGACCCCAAGTTCCTAACAAGCTGGGAAGAAAAGAATTTTACTGTACTGTAGCTGTATGTGTTAATGAAAGATTTTTTCTCTTTTTCTGGAAATGTCTAGGCAATACATTTTTCATGTTTATTTAGGAATAAAACGGATGTCTTGTCAATTTGTTCATACAGCAATGAATTATCTCTTTATTGATAGCGCAAACATTTTAACTAGCTAATGTGAAGTGGCATCAGTGTATCTGTTGATGTTGGCAGCCATGACTGCCATTGACCCTGAGCTCAGTTTTGATAACACTTTAAAGGTTTTTTTTGTTTGTTTAAGCAGGGGAATGAATAAACCACCACATTCATATTCATTAAAATGAACCACTGTCACTTACAGACTCAAATATACAGGTGGTGTTGCAAGCTTTTATGCTGTTGGTATGAAACTCACATGTTTATGTTCAGTTACACCAACCACCATGCCAAAATAATGAAAAGGGCAACCCCCCCACTATTTCCTGATTGCAAGGTAATATAAATGTTTTAGCATGGCAAATGGAGATGTAATATAATACCAAGGGGATTTTTGAACGAAGATGTTGAATGTTTGGTATTGAATATTAAAATAACGTGTTGGTAATAACGAGTAAATGACATCTTACCTCCTCTTGCAGTAGACCTCCAGTACATCTTCAATATCCTGATGTTCAGAGTGTAGCTAGCTGGTTAGTAGCTTTCAAACAGAAATGGGAAAACTGCATGAGTCTCAAATTCAGCGTTCAACATTGACTACAACTATGCCTCCATATCAGCTATATTAGCTACATAGATTTAACATGTAACTAACTAATTTATGAACCCATTTAAGAAACTGCTGGTGTCATTTCGAATCCATTTAATGAGGAAATTATTGTTGCCTTAATGGTTATAAGGTCTCCTGACAGCTTATGAGTAATAGCCCAATGCAGGACCCCACTTACCACTACATTTGGCCCACATACAGTATCACTATGAAATCACAGTGATTAATGCATGATTCTGACTTCCAGAACACAACTACAACATCATAATGAGACTGAAAGATAACAGTTGACATTTTCAAGCCAAAACTTTAAATATCACACAAGCAATAGTTTGATATACAGCTCTGGAAAAAATCAAGAGACCACTTCAATTTTTTCTTAAATCAGCATCTCTATGTATGGCAGCCATTT
>JAOTRR010000032.1:13035766-13053276 GCA_028570945.1 Gogo arcuatus
CTCAATTCCTGTCAAATGAGCTCATGTCATAAGCTGTTTTCCTGGCTATGATTTGTTGTGTTTGACCCTTGCCTTGTTTCTCAATTACTCTTTGGATTTGCCCTTTTGTCCTGGTTACTGGATACTCTATGTGTTTGTTAGTAAACCTCCTGGGTTAGCGTAGGGATGCAAAATTGTGATGATGTGCATCATAGACATGTGCAAATTCACATAGTGTATATGAGTGTTCTAATAATTATGCATCTAATGCAGTTTCACTGTTTGAACTGTTTGAGGCCCCAATCTGCACAACCCACAGAGTTAAAATGTATAGATAACATTATAGGTTATACAGTTACAAAACTGGATTATACCGTAGCTTTCATACAACACCAGCCCTGCCCCGCTGTGATTTACAGTGTCCGGGAAACAGGCAGAGGAAGTTGGGCATTTTAGCCGACTTTGGAGCTCTATTTCCATTAAAATGACACCTTGGGTCTTGCTAAGGAGCTCATTATTCTTCAATCGATCATTTTCCCTGGGTCAGAGACTTTGTTTATTTAATCAAAATTTTGGGGAGAATTTATAAATACCATATGTTGTAGCAATTTTTTCATTTATTTAGTTTTATACAGATAAAAATGCACATTTTTCGCACTGTTTAAGATTCAGAAATAAAGAAGGAGTCTTTTCAGTCATAATTTTTCTTTAGTCATATTTTGTTAAAAATATTCTGAGAATTGAAGTGATTCGTGAATCATCAATCCAGTATCATGAACCAAATCAAATTGTGACTGGAGTGTATCATTACATCCCTACTAATAATGTATTCATATTCAGTTAAATCCCTACCATGTAGTGGGATTTTATTCTATTCTCCATGTTAATTTGGTATTTATGACTAATAAGTTCAACTACGGTACGTTTTTAAACACAGTCAGTGTTCACTAACACAGCTACTTCGAGACTCTAGATCTGGGCATACTTAATTGGGTGAGTTCAGGGCAGAATTTTATACATTTCTGTATGAAATATTCAAATCTAGGTTCACAGACTCAGCTGCATTATTTATGAACTTAAAATGAAGAACCAGGAAAGTCTGAAGCTACTTGTATTTTGGCTGGTGTATTATTATTATTTTAGTCCATCTGAAAAAAAAAAAATCCTTTAATAATTGATGAGACCAAACGGGTGCTATCTGACCTTGGAAAGAATGTTGATATTTTTCATGCCTGTATCTGTTCATGATGGCTATATTTGGTCTTACTTGTGTTTGACAAATTGTTTACTCTCTGAAAGATTTCCAAATGCAATCACATTGACATGACCAATGATTATGGTGGCTGAAAATGTTACTTTAGGTTTTTTTTGCTTGACGAATGGATGCACACTGTAGCCAGGGTAGTTATGTTGTGAATGATTATGACAGTGGCCAATGACAAAACAAAAATTGTTGCTTACAGTACTGATGCAGCAGTCTGTGGTACTTGCAATGAAAATAATTATCAACAAAACTCTATTTTTGTTAACAACTTGGTGAATTTGCTCTTGAAAGCAACCATGGCTTGTATGCACTCAGTAATATTGGTTATTAAATACATATTAATATTGATATTGGTGCATTAATACGTATAATATGTAAAATATTTTTCAAAAGACACAGATATGTTGAGAACATTCAAAACTCTACGCAGACTGTAACCTGAGCTCAGGATTGAACTCAGTTCTACCTGCTGCCCCACTGTGCAACCTCAATAACCCCAGTAATTTCAGTTGTAGCCATCCTGTCAGCTCAACCAGTCTGGTCATTGTCCTCAGACCTTTCTCATCAAAGCTTGCAACACGCTCCTCACTGGATTATTTTGGCCCATTCCCACCAGATTTTCAGCAGTGTCCGAAATACTCAACACAGCCCATCTGGCACCAACAACCATACCATGCTCAAAGTGCCTGAGATCACACTTTCCCTCATTTTGATACTTGATTTGGACATTTTTAATTGTTTGAAATGTTTTTATTTTAATAAGAAACTATACAACTTTGGTGCTTGGCCCCCTAAAAACATAACAGTGTGCTGTTTTAGGAAAATAATCAACAACAGGGTGGTGTCTTGCAGCCCAACATAAAGTGGAGTTACTCCTACCACCTGAAAGTTGATTATTTTTCCTATAACAGCCCATCCTGAAGTGGTTTACTCCTCTTATCCCACAGCGAATTGCATTTTTACAGCAAGTTACAGCTTTACCTTGGACTGTTCCAAAACACTGACACTGGAGACTCCTTCCACAAATGTTACATAAATATCTCCTTACAGAAAATGTCACTACATCAACAATTACACATTGTTTTAATCATTTATGTAGCGAAGCCACCATAATTCCCTGTGTAAGTGGTTATTCTACAACAGAAATGAGCACCTGCGATTTGCCTTGCAGCTGGAACTACTGCTGAAATTAATCATCATCTGACCAATAAGAATTGAGAATTCAACAGCACTGTGGTATTTGTCATTTCAGTACATCATTAATATAGACTTTTGCTTATTCCATATCACTGCTGATGCATTATTTACTGTACGTAACCATGAGTAAGAGATGGAGGGAATATTAATAGCAAGCCCTCTCTCTGGGATCTGAGATCTGAGCTCTAATAAATCTGATTCCTCACTCTGCTCAGTCAAGTAGCATCCTTGTGTGATGTGTGTTTGCGTTTTGTGTCTCTGTGTAGTAAGAAACATCTTCATCCAATCAGGTTCAAATACCTACACGAGCTGGACAGATGCAGACACAAAGCCAGAAATGAGATGAGATGTAATTGGGAACCATTTCTATAACCAATTCATGCTCATTGAAGGCATCAAAGCCTGGTCAGCCATTAGCAAAATGCTTACTGCGCTCATGTGCTTCTACGCATGAGACAGCCGATGATATTTTTGTTCAGATATTTTTTTTTTATCTGTTTATCAGAGGAGCTAATGGTGACATTTGGTGGATTCTGTCCATATCAGTATGCTGCTTCCAATATGCCAGTCTCTGTATCTCAGGATTACAGCCTCTAAAGTATGACTTCCAGGTAGCATGTTGAGATGTTTCAAAGCACCCCACTTTTTCAATGCTTTACTTTCTTGGAAGTTTTCCTAGCAACATTGAGATGCAAAGGTTTTCCGATAACTACTGCCGTGCAGACGACGCGTCAAATGTCGCAAAAGGTGACATGTAAAAAGCTTTAATTTTTTGCCACCCTTGTGAAAAGGCTGCCAAACACAAGAACACAAAAGCTGATTTATTTTTCTAACATAGCATGGGACATAGATGATGCCACAAACAATTTTGCTGTTTGTGCTTCAGAGTCAACACAGATCAATAATACCTCCACAATAGTACACGTCTTCTTTTATATGAATAGAAGGAATGACTAAAATCAAGATCCAAGAAATAACCCCTTTATTTTGATGATGGCTTAGAAGGAAAAAAGAAAAAAAAACCAACAGCAGCAACAACAACAAAAACACATTGTTCATGGTATCTCAGCAGCAAGCAAAGCAAAACACTGCATGCTTTCCATGCTTCTGGTTGTGCAATAAGTCCAGAGCGAAGTTGGCATTGCAGTCATGTTTAAAACATTAAGATTTGTTTGAAAATCCATATTCATAATAAGCTTCTTTTCTGAAACCAAGCTGGATATTGAGTAATAAGAACAATACGCTATAGAAATTTTGATGTACTACTACTACTACTAATACTACTACTAATACTACTACTACTACACCACAAGCTGGCCTAGTGGTTAGCGTGTCTGCCTTTCAACTGGGAGATCGCGAGTTCTACCTGTGGTTGGGTCACACCAAAGACCATCATAAAAATGGTACCTACTGCCATCTGGCGAGGCATGCTGCAATACAGATGTGAGTAGGGAGTCAAACTCTCATGGTTACCAGATTACTAGCCCCTCTGTAACCCTAGTGTGTAATAAGCAAGAGGCCGAGGGCTATAGGAATGGAGATCGGTGCCACCCATGTGCCTTAAGGGCCTGGTTAGTACTAGGATGGGAGACTGCCTGGGAAGACAAGGTCCTGGCACAGAAGGGACTTTGACTACTCCTACTACTAGTAATAATAATAATATAACCAATTAAGCCCCTTTCATAAGATCACCTGCTCACTGCAATTATCCAATCAAAGTCTTGCTGTTGTAGTTCATCCATGTTGTGCATTCTGAGATGCTTTTCTGCTCACCATGGTTGTAAAGAGTGGTTATTTGTTTTTTTCACACCATTAGGTGTAGACAAAATCCTATGTAAATCCCAGGAGATCAGCAGTTTCTGAAATACTCGAGCCACCCAATCTGACACCAACAACCATCCACTGAGATCAGCATTCCCCCATTTTGATGTTTGATGTGGACATTTTAAATGCTTGTAATGTTTTTATAATTGGTAATAAACATTACACCTGCTTAATAATTATGTACAAGGCCATTATGAATGATAAAATACAGCATGTGGCATTGTAATGAATCATGACTCTTAGTGCCAAGGAATTACTTATAGAAAACGATTAGAGCTTTATGATGCATTGTTAGAGTTACTAGGAATCATTACCAACTTACATAGAAATATAAGCATAGTTATAATGATTTATGAATATGAGCTTCAAAAAAAAAGTCACAAAAAGGAAATCTATACCTAGTTACCATCTGTATATAAAATATGGAGCTGCAACATGATTGGAGGAAATGTTTGTCATTTTAATTTTTGTAATGTCATAAACATGAATAAACAACAGAGAGGCCATCAGACCTTGTTTTTTTATGAACTGTTGTCTGTTTCCCGTCTCATAAATAATAAATGGATTCAATGAGACGGTAAATCATAAGGTCTAGCCTCCAAATTTGGACCAGATGGCTTCTAAATGCCAACCATCCAACACCAAATTAGCCATTTATTTTTATTTCATATTTCGAGAATAAGCCCACCTCTGCCATCCACATACTCCATGCCTATACATCCACATAAAAGGTTTTGCTTTTATTCCAAGAGCAAATCAGCATCATGTTTCATATTCATGACTTGGTATTTTCGGTGCATCCGAACGAGGTATGAGGAAGAAATAAATATTTGCTCAGCAAGAAAGGCCTGTGAAAAGCTATACATAAAGCTCTTTGCCCACACAATCAAATGGCCTGGACAAGCCATTCCATTCCCAGTGTATAAGAAAATAATACACAGCAAGCCAAAGAAATACCACCCGCTTTTGATTCACCCTTTGTTTTTTTTTCTTCTAAATGATTTTTGCTCTTCTTTTTCTAGCTGAAAAAAACAATCTCTTTCAACTTGACTTCTCCACACTGAGTTGATCTGCCAGAAAGAGCTGGCTTCACCTCAAACTGAGTAATGGTTTAAGAAAATTACTTTTTTTTTTTTTTCTGGGAGGCTCAAGCAAGATATAGGTACCACTGCTGATACAAACAACCTAACACGCTTATCAAGTGTTTCTTTACAAAGACAGTCTGTCTAAATCAGCCGTAATATGAAGGCAGCGGTTCAGATTTAATTGAATTCTTTTGTTTTGTTGTACATCTCTATATATTTCCTTCTATGGTAGGGGAGAGTGGGGAATGTTGGCACACACATGGTGCCACTGACTCCCATTGTGCAGTTCTGAAGCCTAAATTTGGTCGAATGGAAAGTCGCCATCTTGATCGAGTTTGCGCAATATGTGAAATGTAGAGCCAGCGTCATTAATTAACATGTGAAACATGTTGGTTAATTGTAGTTGTATAATTTGTGCGTGTGTACTGATTTTACCACTGTCTGGAAAACACTTTAGCCATGACTGACTGAGTTACCATTTTTTAGCTAGCTGATGTTAGCTAATCCATCATGTACTCAAAACCATTTGGTATAAGTAATGTAATGTACCAGCTGAAAATATACTAGTAAACAGCAGTCAACATTTATACTTATTTTTTGAGGAAAAAAAAAAAAGCACTGATCTCCATGATTTTCATTTAGCTTTGACTCCTTCAAGTTACTGATCTGAATGGTGGTGAAATGCGTTCTTGTATGCTCCACTCATTCTGTTGGTGGACCACGTTTAAAAAGGCGTAATATCCAAACCAAATTAATATTATGACATCTAGCTAGTGGGCAAATATTTCATCTTTCTTTCAAGAGGTTTCAGTTTGCTAATGTTATCTAGCAGCTAGGTAGCTAGTGAAGGCGCTTGCTTAGGTATCAAAATGAGCCACGTACCAGAAAAACTGCAAAGAATTCCATGCTGAGTGTCTGTTAGAACAGTTTACAGGAGAACAACACATGGCTTTGCTACAGAACTGTCAAGATTGACAACACTGTATGTAAATCTTGACAGCTCTTGGAAAGATGTCAAATGAAGTTCGCTGGGCTATCATCTCAGGAAGAGTTTTGGAAAGTGCGTGTGCATTCATGAGGCTAGCTTGTCATTTTTAGCTGGTCGTCAGCCCACACCAAAACTGTCAATCACCTCATCAACCAAAAGCTTTTAATTATCATCATATAACTCCTATGAAACACATTTATCGCAAGGAAAAATATTGGGGGAGAGATCAAGGTCAACTCAACTTGGAAAAAATGGCAGAACACTATTCCTCGAAAATAATTTGTGTAGATGTAATTTAACATATTTTAAATGACAAGTTTGGCTTGTTTTTCAATATCTTACATGGGAATGGGCAGGGTTAAAATTGTACTTCACCGAGCCACTAGAAGGCCTCATTTTGGCTTCGGTTTTCAATCCCTGTGAGGACATCCAACCATATATGGGCATGATATATTACAATGGAATAAATATCATACCAAATGAAAGAATGAAGTCTCCGGCACATATTTTGTATTTATTATAAATTCATATCTTATTTTTATTGACAGTTCAGTAGAGGGTGTGCACTTGTGACAATGTGTCCCATTGTCACACTGGATTTTTCAGCACATAATAACACGTCATTGTAAATATTGATTTTGTTACTGACTGTCACAAAGTGCTGACACTGGAGACTCCTTCCATAAGTGTTACGGAAGTGTTCTTCCATAAGCATCTCCATGTATGAGTTACTACTATAGAAATGATAACATAGGAGAACTAGAGAACTAGAACATTAATATAAAGCTGTCATTAATGTTACGGTTGGAACTACTATCAGATCTGCTGTTATAGAAAATTAATACACACCTTCTGATTCTTTGGTGTTGAAGATATGAGACGATGTTGCAACTTACCCCGCTTTCCCCTTCATAGAAAGTAATGTTGATTGAATAATAGGGTTAAGCCAGGTTGTATGTTCTGGAGATATCAGAGCAAGGAAGTGATAAGGTGTGATAATTCAGTGCGAGTTATAATGCTGTGCATGCTTCTGGGTTTAAACATTGCGATTTGTCTATTTGCCCCTGTAAATTGTGTGGGGTTTATAAAATGAGCTGTCCAGGTGCTGAAACATATGGTCTCTTCTAAAAGCCTGAAATATGGAACGCGGATCCAGCTTTTGCAACTCAAACAACAGAAGCTTCCAGAAAAGTATAACAGATGACTGCGATCATGAAAACACACCATATGTACTACTGCCTACTGTATGAGCACTGTGCTCGGTAAACTCAGTGCTACACTTCCTTGCTGAGGCTTTAAGTCACTTATGTGGCATTTATAAGATTTATTAACAAGCACCAATAAACAGCATTCTTATTTGATTACGATGTAGTAGACTATCATCATCCAACAGGCAAAACACCAGCTGTAAAATGTAACACTCGTGAACGTGACATGAAATTAAAGTTTTTATGAAGTGTATTGCTTTGTCTTGACGTGAAGGAGAAAAGAGAAATGAACCTTCAATTACTACTCGTCAACTGTCATTTAAAAAAAAACAGTATTGAGACATCGTCTATGAAGTGTCCACCTGTCTTCTTACCTTTTGTGTGGATTTATTGTATCTAATCCATCTAATGACGTTTTTGGGAGGTGGGAGGAAACAAGAAACATGGAGAACATCTGAAACTCACAGAGCACAGAGAGTATCCAACTGAGGACCCTGAAGCTGTGAGGCAACTACACTACCTACTGTATCGCTGCTAAGAAAACAGACAGAAAATAATAAGATGGTGATAAGGACTCTGCATTAGCAGAATACATATTTGCTAATAGAGATGAGCAGCGGAAATGAATAAAATACCGTGTCTGATTTCCTTAATTAGCCTGATATTTAAATTAGCAGTGTAACTTTAGCCTGTTTTTTTTATTAAGCTTTTGTAATACTTATATGCACATGTAGCACCTTTGCAATTTTAATACTAACAGAATGTAATAATTTATTAGACTTTCCTGGAGAAACTGAATGAAATATATACATAAATTACCATGTAGAACAAGAGCAATTGTTTGCAAGCATGTAAAGCAGTATTATTATAGAAATATGTATGAAAAAGAAAGAGCATATGGAGCATATTTTGCTTAATCTCACAAAATTCAAAACTCCTTGTCAGTACAAATGCAGCCGCATTTTTTGGGCGGGGCGGGTTTTTAAAAAGAATTGCAGGTGTTTAAACAGATGGGGTGTGCAAACTTGTTCTGTTCTGAGTCAGTTAATTGATCGTCAGCAGTTGGAATACAGTCAGCTCCAGAATTATTGGCATTCTTGATGACAATAAGCAAAACACATGCAATGGGGGATATTCTGAGCTCAAACATATGATGACCCTTTATGACTTGATAGCTACTGTAACATTAGTCTCAACACAAACTGACTTGTTTTGCAGATGTTTCACAACATTAAATGTAACTATAAGCGGATAAGAAGAACAATGTGTCGTTCTTTAATTTGAAATTTTAACTGTTGGCAAATTTTGGTAATATAAGAGGAATAAAACACTGCAGCATGCTGTTACTGGAAAGTAATCAATTTTGGGGCGGTAACAATAACTAAAATTTTGATTGACAGATTGAATAAAGTGTGACTTTGAAAATGATCAACTGTAACATAATGACCTCTGTATCAGAAATAAAGCTCCAAAGTCAGTTAAAATGATCAATTTCCATGGTCTTTGGTGCTGTGAGCATTGGTTGTTTCAATCTGGGGCTATCAGGCTATGGAACTTCACAAGTGCAGATCTCGCAGGCAGAAGGCGATCATGCGACCAGCGTGCTCTCTGTATGTTTGAACTCTTTGAGATGTGCCGATTAGGACCTCTGGTGTTCAAACAATGCAACTGCATTAGAGGTATAATTAATAGGATGCTATGTGAATCGCACATTTCCACGATGCACAATGTCACATTTTTGCATCGCGATGCATCGTGTCATGGTGTATTGTTACACCCGCAGTAACTACGCTTCACGTTGAGCTCCAGAACACTACCCTGTCATTATTTTCCTATAACAGCACCCCTTCCCCCCAGGTGTTTTATTGCATACTTGTTTTTTTGCATACATGAATACATGATAAATTCACGACCTGCTCAAGATTGAGTTCAGTTCATTTACTAAACATAGATTTGAGGCTGTTTTATAAAGATATAATTCAAAACCTTGAACGACTAGAGGTCCGAACTCTGCTCTGCTTTGATCAGCCTACCACACTGTTTACAACCAACAGCTCCCGAATCGCCTTTGATATATTGCGCCCCTATAAATATGAAGTCTTGTGTCTCTTTACAACAGAAAGCTCCCATAACTGCTTATGACCCGAGTGACCCCATGGCACTTAATGAAGACTCAGACACACAGCCAAGGTTCCTTACCTTTCCACAGCATGGTTCCTGAAATCTTCAGTGTGTGCTACAAATGACAAAACAGATGGGGGGATCAGATCAAATTAAAACAGTAAAAATATCATCCGAAACCTTGAGGGAAGGTGAGGCAAAAGAAATTACCATCTCAGCTCACATGGAGACTTCAAAAATAAAAAGCTGAGTATTGCACTGGTGTCTTCTCATGTGCACAATTCTAATTTAATTAAATTTATATTCATCCTGTCCTGCTATGATTGTTAATCAGATGTGCCAGAGAACTATTTGTCACCTTGTGAAAAGAAGATGCTGGGATACGGCTGTATCTACAGAGGCACTTTATTAACCCATAACCACATTTTGGCAATTGATTAAGCTTTTAAGCTGCAAAGGGTACTGGATGGTGACAACATAACCAAAAATGACCCTGATTTCCACAGTATTTCTTTATTTTTATATTTTAATCTTTAGTTGCTGCATTGAAAGATGTAAAATTGTGTGTGGCGGTCTGGGAAAACCTACTGCCGAATCCCTGCAAACAAGAAACAGGTTTTTCTGTCTATAACATACTCATCAGACATCTTTGCTTTATGTAATAGTAGGTTAACAAACACAGCTGTAAAAATGGTCTATATGACTAAATAAGATGTTGAAAAGGAGCATTAGGTAAAATTTGTGAAAAGTAGTTCTTTAACAGTTAAATGGGTGGAGCTGAATAAGATTTGAATGATTTTTTTTACTCAATGATCCCACCTCCATTTCTATCCATATACACAAAGCTCCGCCCCCAAAACTTATGGTGGTTCAACTAGAGTTAGCATGCTAAGTAGAGTTACCATTAGCAAGAACTGTCGTGACATCACTTTCACCCACACGCCGACATTCAACTGCTTGAAAGACAAGTTTCAACTGTATAAACATGCAATGTATCCTCATAATGATTTATGAGGGTGTGAAGGGATATTGGGGCGTGTCTATAAAATGACTGACAAGAGGCCAATCCAAATATAAACAAACATTCCAGATTTGAAGGCACCTTTTCAAACTGGGTTTTTTTTCCAGCTACATAATACACTTGTTCTGTGACAATTTTTTAAATTGTCATTTTTATATAATTATCCACACTATTTATATTAGTAATTGAAATGAAAATATTGGTAGCTTGCTAGTGCTTTCATTATATAGCAGCAGTCAAATTATCTAACATGCACTATCACTTAAACTGTAGAGATAGCAGTGGACAAAGTTGTAATTTTTGTATTTAAAAAATAAAAATAAAAAAAGCACATCCCCCTCACTGCAGAACAAAAAGTCCATGGGATGAAGTCAGACCTGGTCTAGCTCTTCTTATATGGGCGGAGTCGAATCAGCTCAGGTCTAGCTCCACACCCTGGACTTTTGGTTTTCCATCATAAATGGTCATGTTTATTATGATTTTTTTAAGCAGTTATATTTATTACACATTTAACTGAATGCAAATTAATCAATGAATACTTGTTTCTGGACAATCAGTAAGCTTGTGTCTTTCAGTGGAACTGGAATGAAAGCTTTAAATGCTATACACAGTAGAAAATACCATAATTTCACCATCTGAAGAGTTTTCCCAGGCCACCACACTCTAAAACGTATTTCCACAAAATAGCCTTAATAATCTTTATCCACTCCTGGCATTTTCTCAATCAACCTTAAAGGAGCTTCCACATATTAATACCTTCCAAAATGTACATTTAAACTGAAAATTAAATTCATGGTGGAAGTAATTATTATTAAAAATTAATCATTGATAATAATTATATTTGTGTTGAAATGTCTTTTGACTAGTACTAAGTACAGGTTAAAACTCTAAAAGGAAGTAAGTGATTGTTCAAATATATTTTAGAATTAAATCGATAAAACAGTGAACAACAACAACAACAACAACAACAACATCTAGTTTAGATTGTTTTAGAAGATGTTCCACTGGTGTGCAGTGAGGTTCTTTTACCCTAATGTATTATTATATTGGTAAATATCCTTCACAGCCTTTGCTGCTAGCAGTCTCTTACACTTAGCAGTTTTTAATTATTTACAAACTCCCAATTTATCACACCTGATTTAGTTAATTAAGCCTCCAGGAGCATTTGAATGTCAGAATCAGGTGTTCACAATGAGGGCTGTAATAAAACTCCTCATTTCAAATGCGAAATACAAAAACAAATGGCAGGTTTTCCTCCGACACATTTCTCACATCTGATTGAGGACTCCTGAAACAGAAACAAACAAATAATCAGAAACAATATTTCTCACAAAAGAAAGAGAGAATCATACCTTCATTTTTTAAGATTTTTGATAATCATTTTGTCTGCCATTTGAATTTGAGTAAAATACTCAGCCTTATATCCTACTGCTTGGCATACAGGAAAATAATGAACTTTGGAGTAGTAACCATAGCTCCACTTTGTTCCCCTTCCTCCATGTCGCACTATCCTGTCTACCTAACTAACTACATTTTGATCCACTGGCTCCAGTAAATGTTGTTTTGACACTGTTCTACCTCCAGGTCCATGCTGAGAGAAATCTATCCAATGGTGAATACAAAGGAAGGCGCTCCATCAACTCTGGCTGGTGAGTAAGCCTGGAGTAGTGAATCCTGGTATTGTCCCAAATTGCCCCATAATGTAGCGAGTCAGGCTTGTATAGTGTGTGTCGTAGTGGTCAATAATCTGAACATGATGGACCAGAGCATTACCTGAGATTGCAGCACACACATTATGTTTCCCTATTGCACACCCAGTACATTCACTGTGGCTGAATGACCTGTGATGCTGCTCGCTAGCTCACATTCGCCATCCATTATTTCTTTCCCAACTTTAAACAGCAGTGGTTTATTAAATTTAACAGAACATGGCAGTCTCCCAGTTCATTTTGCATGGTATGTAAACACTCCAAATTAATCCTGGTAATGTATCATTTTCCAACTTTTAGATTTCTACCTCCTACTTCAGTGTTCATGCAATCTCAACTCTTTAAGCATATTTATTTGTAATTTGTGGACTGATGCATGTAAATTTAACATAACATTTTAAAAGAAATTTACAGCGTGGAGTATAGGAAATAGCATTTAATATAACAGCTTCCCTCTACCCGTGGTGGTTGCCATGTTTTGTCCTGTTATTGACTTGTTATCCTATTGTGTTCACCTGTCCTTTGTTTTAGATTTGATCAGTTTGTCCACTTGCACACCATCTTCATGCATCTAGCATGCATTTTTGTAAGTTTTACAAGTTCAAGCAGTGGTTTCCATGTTTCTAAGCATTCTCTAGTTTCTTATTTGTCTGGTTTAGACCCTTTTTGCTTTATGATTTTATGATTCTTTGCCCTTGTAAAAAAACACACACTGGGCAGCCTTCGGAATTTGTGACAAGGCCGAACACTGCGTTTAAGTGTACATTTGCACTTATTCATGTTTTGACTATGCACCTGGTTAAATCAAGTTTCTGGGCTTTTTATTCATTTTATGCAAGTTACCTACATGTAATGCCATGTTCATGCCTCCAAGGTTGCCGGATTTATTTTCTTAAATACAAACTTGAAAAAAATGTGGGGTAGAAAATGTGGACTGAAGAAGAAAATGGCATATTTTCTGCTTTGCTTACAATATAGGGGAAAGGACGGCATTAGGTGCCACACTTTTTTTGTTTTTGTTTTTAAAAACATTATATGGTATAAAGAATGTAACTTGATTAACAGTGTAATAGAACAAAGACATAATTACAAATTAATTGACATCAAATCCAATGATAAAAGTGCAACAGTTTTCCAACAACTTTTTTTTTAATTTTTTTAATTTAAATTTTTTTTTACAGTAGACCCTATTCCACACAGGTGTGGGGCAATAAGCCCCCAGCAGAAGAGTCCAACTTTCAATTTCTATGTCATTTCACTGGGTTCAGTTATCACACATTCCGATTGGCTCCTGAGTAATCAGCAATAATGTCTGACATGCTGGTGATAAATTCCATGCATTTTCAATGTAGTAGGGCCTAATACCCCACAGGGCCTAATATCCCCCTTTTCCCTAATGTAAAAGCAAGAGACAATTTTAAAAATGGGGGGAAAAACTAGTATGAGGTATGAATGAGGCAATATTGAGTATTTTAAACAAATCTAATAGTAGTCTAGTAGGCTATATTTTTTCCTAATGATCACATTAATCACTGCAAATTTTAACAATATGGCTTCCACCCTTATTAAATAGCACTTGCTCCGGTACATCCTATTATTTCCATTTTTTTTATACATTGCATTCCCAGTTACTGTATGCACTATTGAAACAAGCAACAAGATGCTAAATCAAGGTCATGAAATAGTATATTTTCAGTCACACTTTTATTTAATGCCGAGGGTTTTGTTAATTCAGTACACTGTCCTGTAAAGAAAACATATGAATGCTCAATTATAATAACTGAATTGAATTTCTGCATGGTTGTTATCAATGTATGTATATAGGCTGCACAGTTTGGTTGCAGCTTCTCAGAAGACTTTGTGCACTTTGCTTTGTTTACGCTCATGAATATACACGTGGGGTTCCCAAGCATTCACAAGCAGATCAATTGTGGTTAATGGGACAGGCTATCTTCTGCCCACACACCTCTCGCTGTTACTTGTTCTCATATAAACTCTTTTATATATAAAAAAAAAAGCTGTGTTCACACTTGAGTGATGGAGTGATAGTTTTGCAGACAGCTGTGCCAGCTTGAAGGCATGACAGCTTGTTGGACAAATCAGACAAAATGTGCTCGATATGACATTTTAGCACAAATAAGTTTTACACAGTGCCAAAGCTGGATGGGTGAGGCTCTAACTGTGTCTTCAGCTAAAGTGCGTATGATGTCTGGTGTCTGATGGCAGGCAGAAGGACCCATTCTTTCTGTTTAGATGCAGTAATTTGCTTGCATAATTTCCAAATGCATCTGGCTCAGATACAACACTGGGCATGCAGAGAGATTTCATCCCATTTTGTACCACTGGATCAAAGCATTGATATGATTATATGTGGTGTGGTGTGGTGTGAGAGGGGTAGAGAGAGGCAGGCGCTCATGTGCTGCAAAATTTAGGCTGTGAGAGAAATGACTGAGCTGAGATAAAAGCTCACAGTGTGTCCAGCTTGGTCCATTCTGTAAAATCTACACACACTGTCTCAAGCATCCCACAAATCCACTATACTGATTGAATGCAGTTAATAATGATCCCTATTGTCAATGGAATTTATTTTTTTATTTTTTATTTTTTACATTCATCAGGATGACAAAGGACAGGAAAAAAAGATAATTAAATTGATTGATTATTATACAAAAATAGGCTGGTCAATGTATTAATTGGGGGGAGAAAAAAATTCTCCTACCTATCAGAAACTCAACGTTACAATTATGAAACCATTACGTCTACGCAGGGCGTTCTGTGCACTCATGGTTGAAAAAAAAATGAATGGTAGATAAAACATGATAAAAGTGCCCTCCAGGGTGCTCTTCAATAGAGAAAATGTGATGAAGAACCCTAATGGCTGCCCTTCAAAAAAAAAAAAGAAGTGATGAAATGCCATTTAGGATGCCGCTATATGTGGGAAAACGTGATGAAGTGCACTTTATGGTGTTATGGTGCTAGGTGCAAGAAAACATGATTAAGTGCCCTCTAGGCTACCTTTCCAGTGGAGAATACATGATGCAGTGCCCTATAAGATTCCTCAATGTGCGAGGAAACATGATAAAGTGCCTTAAAGAGGTACCCCTGCCCATCAGACAGCCTGTGTCCGCTTCAGGTGGTATTGTTCTTGCTGAGATAAAAGTAAAATAAATAAATAAATTGCACTTTAACACCATTTGTTAATAGCAAAGTAGACAATGTGCATACCAAAAAAATTTGAGTCAAAATGACCCATTCTAAATTCTTATGAAGGTTTTTTCCCTAATGAGCATGGAAAAAAAAAATATACTACATTCAATTTGTGATACTATTAATGTCGGAATAACAAGGTGATTACAAGCTTCACTCATTTAGTCATTTTTCATTAAACAGTTTATCTTGTTCAGGTTCACAGAGATTTAATTCATTTACTTCTGATTATGTTCCCTCCATCAGGAGGATGCCCATAAATGTTAAAAGCTAGCAGGCATTCATTTCCATCAATAATTTAATGTGTATGGAATAAAGCACAGTGGGGAAGGTGTGCTGATGTAGGCAAGTGATCAAAAACTGGGTAGTGTGATGCAAACTGACAGTAACTGTGGAGTTATTGTTACTACTCTGAAGTTGCTTATTTTCTAATGATGGCACATCCTGAAGTGCTTTATTCCTCTAATATAACAATTTGCTATTGTTGTTGTTGTTGTTGTTGTTGTTGTAACAATTGTTCATTTATGAATGAACATGTCAGACGTTTCACCCAATTATAGTTACATTTAATGTTGATGTCCATAAACAAATCTAGCTCCTGTTACCACTTATGTTATAAAGCTATAAACAGACAAAAATAATCAGTTTGTCATGTTACAGATAAACTAGAAAGCACAAACTGCTCTGTCCTGAAGACTTTCCTTTGGTGGAAAAATTGCCAACTGTTCTAAAGAGCTGACAGTGGAGATTAAATAATATCTCCTTAGAAAAAGCATCACCATATCGACGATTATATGTTCTCTGTTACATAATAAAATGTTTCATCTGTTAAAATCATAGATTATGTGGCGTTTGTTGTAGACATCCCGATAGAAATTATAACGTTTGAACAAGTGCATTAATATAAACCTGAGATTTAGATTAATGTCAGATACGCTGTTAAATATGCATTTGGACCAATCAGAATAGTGAATTGGTCATTAAGAGGAAAATAAGCTATATCGGGTATTTAATGTGATTTTTTATTACAAAATCAAAAAATGTGCTGGACCGTTGTGAAATTCATTGTTAGTCATCAGAACATGAAGGTTTGTGTTTAAATATGATGGATTTAGCAACGAGTGCTCCATTTTTCCAATGGTACTGCTATACTGTACATCTCTTCACTTATCTGTAATATACTGTATGTCTGACAGACAGCCCCCCACAAGAACATTTCATTGTTAGAATATTATCTATAGTGTATCTGACTTGTGCTTGTATCTAGCAGTGAATCCATTCCTCCCTCAGAAGTTGTTTTGATTGCGGATGAGATTTTTATTTGCTCTCTGGGCTTCCTCATACAAACACCAACTCATTTATTTCCCTCATGTTTTAAACTTTAATGTAGGGCCTGCCAAGGAGACAATACAGCGTGTCATTGCTGCAGTGATGGCTATTAAAAACCATTAGGGTACAAGCTACTGGCTGCAAACACAAATGATGGCTGGGATGGTAAGCGGGGTGCAAAGACTTTCCCTTAAGAGGAGAATTGTGGGGGATTTTACTGCTGTTGATCTCTCACATTTGGCTGTAATGGGTCTGGAGTGTTGACATGAATTTTGTGCTTTAATAGGCAATTTTAGATGATTAGATAGATTAGAAGATTAGATTATATTCAACTTTATTGTCATTGTCCAGAGTACAGGTACAAAGCCAATGAAATACAGTTAGCACCTATCCAGCAGAAGTGCAAAATAATAGTATTATTTACAGATAAGTGCACATAAAAGTAAGTACTACAGCATGAGTGATGCTACTTTACAGTATGTACAGTGTTATTGACAATGGAGAGTTATTTATATATATACAGATTATGTGTGTGTGTGTGTGTGTGTGTGTGTGTGTGTGTGTGTGTGTGTGTGTGT
>JAOTRR010000032.1:13142961-13157442 GCA_028570945.1 Gogo arcuatus
ACACTTTTTTGTTTACCACATAATTCCATATATGTTCCATATGTTGTTTCATAGTTTTGATGTCTTCAGTATTGTTCTACTATGTAGAAAATACAAAATACAGAAAAACCTATGAATGAGTAGGGGTGTACAAAATTTTGACTGGTACTGTAGTTCGAAAGCTATTGTTTTATGATGTCAATTTTTTAATTAAAAAATAAATCAATAAACAAACGCGGCGCATCGTTCTAATTCAGCATGGTCAAATCGATCAGCAAAACATTCCTGGCGTGACATTTGTTTAAAATATATTTTCAGTGGGAGAGAAAGAGAGAGAGAATGAGCAAAAGATAACAACACGAGTTCAGGTTGCATTCTGATTGCTTGAGGGAAACTTTAAGGCTTCATGGCAGACGAGGAGTCAATCCATCCATCACTTCCCAAAGGATTGAACACGTCCCTCAGCTTCTTCATGCCCTGTAGATATACTGTAGATATATGCTACAGAATTGTGTGTGTGTGTGTGTGTGATGAGAGAATGCATCGTTTGAGATGTTTTAGCATGAGAAAAGTGACAGTAGACTTTTGTCCAGCAAGAGGATGTGAGTACATGGCTGGCTCGTACCCGCTGAGGTGTAATTTTCTGTCATTTTGACACAGTGTTTGCTTTGAAGATATTTTGTCTACTTTCTTGCCTTGCCTGCTGAGTGCACTATGAGTGTGTGTGTATAGTGTTTGTGTGTAGTTTTGTCAGAGGCTTTGAGGTAATAAAGGGGCGCAACGGTCTTTTTGTCACTGTAAGCCTCCTTTAAAGGATTTGTGTTTGCTCTGTCCGGTAGTGTTGTCCCTATGTGTGTGTGTGTGTGTGTGTGTGTGTGTGTGTGTAGGATAGAGAGAAAGGGAATGTGTATGTCCTGTGCTTGAGATGCAAGCCTCCTCAGTTGTCCTAGCCACACACAAGGATTCCTTATCTCCAGGCCCCAGGCAAGCAACCCTTAGGGACTCTGTGTGTGTGTGTGTGTGGGGGGGGGGGGGGGGGGGGGGGGGGGGGGGGGGGGGCAGTGTGTCAGTGTCACAGTAATTAGTGGAATGTACTCCAATTACCTCTCATTCAAGTCTGTATTTTCAATGCTCACCTTCCATACTACACAGCTGCTCTGAGAACAGCTGGATTAAGGATTGTGTCAAAAATAATGGATCACAATATGACGATTCTTGAGGATATGATTTGTCTCACGATATATCATTTGGCTAGCAAGCTGCCAGCAAAACAGCAGTCCTAGAGCTGATGATGGGTTTACTGAATGCCTATAGCACTGAAAAGGAGACAGAAAAAAACCCAACCCAAGTTAAAGATTAGGTTTAAAAAATAAATAAAAGGTGCTCCCATTCAGTTCCATTTCCAGAAAAAGTTATATATCGACCAGCCAGTCAGATACACGCCAAGCCATGGCCAATCAACAAAGCATGATTATTCCAGATTCTTCTTTATCCGTTAGAGCTTGATAAAAGGACAGCACACACTGAGAGACTGAGATATAGAGCCTATCCAGTGCAGCCGGCAGCATATCATTTCATTCATTCAGAGCATAAAGGAAGCTGAGGTACAAGAGCTCAAACTGCTGGCATTTGTAAAGCAGCAATGAGATTCACTGTGTGTGTCTACATCGCCAAGTAGACTGCGCTGAAAGCCGTGGCCGTTCTCAACAGCCACCTGCCACAGCCTAAGCCAGAACTGAGGATGTGAAAAAAGAAATAAATCAAACATCTGTGCATTGTCTAAGATCTTTCATTTCAAAGTAGTCATTTCCCCAAATGCCACGTAATAAAGTAGCCCAGACAGCAGGCATCTCGTGTTGGCAAAATATGGTGCGGGGAGGCTACGGACCACACGCGGTGCCAGCTTTGTGTCTCCAGTGTCCAACAGAGGGGAAATTGATTCTAACAATGATGTATAACTGAGCGGGACTGTAGACTGGCCAACAGTTGGAATCGCTCTAGCAACTGGCCTGGTTTTCTAGCTGGATTTATTTATTTTGATTTAACAAGCACTATACCGTGCTCAAATATTCGGATCGGTACCTTTTATATCTATCGGATTTAAACCTGAAGTGGGTGTGGCTTACACCTCAAGGTTTTCGGTTAAATAAATATGAACCCTACTACTCCTCTCTGCATCCAGAAACAATAGAAATGCCAAGAATGGATTTATGCGGGAAACAATTGTTATGAGCATTTACCCAAGAAATTTGTCAAATATTTGTGAAAATCTTGTTAATTCGGAAAAAACATTCGTATCCTACTCGTGTTCCTGAGTGTATGTAAATTTAAGCGTAAGAAGACCAACTCACGTAAACCTCGACTTACGTGATCAACCATAATATCATAACAGCATGGATTACTGCATGTGTTTTTATATATGGAAGATTCTGTTGAGTTTAAACTTATATGTGAACGTTATATGACACCACCTGTGTCAAACATTGGCTCTCAAGGTCGATCTTTTTCCAAAAGGTGAAATTGTTCTGATTAGATATTTGGCTTTTGATTCCTCTTTATATGACTGCTTCAACCTCACAATTTGCAAACACTCTGGATTCTGCCATGTTTCTCTTTTGGTCAGCTAGCCTAGTTGTTTGTGTTGTTGCCTTGGCAATATGCATCCATGAATTGGGGCGGGGGGGCACGGAGCTTCTGAAGAAGCACTGAAGGGAGGTGTGTATTTGTTTGTCTGTTGAGTTGAAATATTAACAACCTTTCACTAGAATCGTGGACTCTATCCATAAAATCGTAAACAAATTTATCATTAATATTATATTTTATTGGTGTAGAAGTGAGTCAAAATAACCTCCACTTCTGCCTTTCAGACTTTACCCTCACTGTTCATTTCATGCTCAAAGCTCTCTGTGCTCTTGAGCTTTTATGGAGTTTTGTGGGCATGCAAGTGAGCTGTATCAGGAATGCGCATAAACACAAACATTTACATACAACTTTACTAAAAAAAATTGATAAATGACACACACTGTCAGTGCAGTGTGTGAATTCAGGCTCTAACAGTTCCTCAGCCAACTCACTAGAGTCAGCTGGAGCGGTGCATGAGACTGTTTTTCGAATCTCACTCACATAGTACTTTTGTTTATACCCCCATGCAATCTTTTCTAACAAACTGACTTGGTTCTGTTTCCCGAAGTAAAACAAACTAGTAGCCTGATTTAAACCATTGCTACCCTGACAAGGCAGTTACTATGGATGAATGAATGCTGTAAATGTACTGCACACCAACTCACATTCACATTACTGAATGTGGCCTTTCTTTGTCCTGCGAGCTTCATACAAGTCCATTCCCACATATGTAAGTATTACATTCTACTCATATGACGCTTTTGTTTATTTGTTGTGTTGGAAAAAAACCTGAACAGTGCACCTCATATATTCATATCTGTAACGGCATCTGTTTGGAACACATCTGTTCAGTCCAAATGATGTCTATTTATTCAGGTTACATCCCTATAACATGTTATATTTATGATTCATTACCACGTTTAAGGGTTAATTTATACATAATCGGTAAAGGGTCTATATTTACACATACCACTAGGAGGCGTGCACTAGGGGGCAGTGTCACAGAACGTACAGACGATAAGGTCTTCTACTGCAGTGGTTCTGTAAATACGATATATAAAATTAAATTTCTTAGCTTGTTAAAGTCGCAGCTAAGAGAAGGAGAACTGAAAAAGAGGGGGAAAATAAAATGAAGAGAAAGTATGTAGGAAACAGAGGGAATCTTAAAATAAAGATACATTAAAAAGCCACAGAAAAGACATTTTTAATTGTAAAAAGAAAGAGAAAATAAATAAAATCAACAAATAAAATAAATAATTGTTGGGGGGAAAAAAAGGAATGCGTTACCTTTTGAAGAAATTAGTTCATTGGCATTATTCAATAAAAAAAAAAAAAAACAGAACAGGGTTTTTCAATGCATTTTGAAATTTTCAAACTGAGCAATAATGTACTTTTTTTGGTAATTGATTAAATACAGGGCGGCACGGTGGTGCAGTGGTTAGCACTGCTGCCTCACAGAACTCTAAACCTTCTAAATCTGCCAGCCCACAGTTCAAAGATATGTGGATTTGGTCAACTGGCTACTTGAAATGTGTCATAGGTGTGAATGTGAGTGTGATGGCTGTTCGTCTCTGTGTTAGCGCTGCGATAAATTGGCGACTTGCCCAGGGTGTACCCTGCCTCTCGCCTGAAGTGAGCTGGGATTGGCTCCAGCGTCCCTCACGACCCTGATGCATAAGCGGTATAGATAATGGACGGATTATGGATTAAATATGACCCATTCTTCCATTAATGAACGCACACTTTTGTCGAACCGGTGACTTCAGAGAACTTGGATATCTCTGGTTCAAAAACCTTTATAGAGTAGATATGATAGCTCCTCTATCATGGCTAGTCTTCAGTGAGGATTTATGTTGCAGCTTAAAAGAATGGAGCGAAATTAGGTCTGAAAGCTCTGTGCCTCCATTTCAGACTGGAATACAAAGAAACACAAAGAAACAGACTGAATGGTTCCTGGCAGCTTGGCGAGTACAAGAACCTCCATGATTTACTGGATTTAAACAGTAACTGGAATGAATGAGAATAAATATCATCACTTAAATAGAGTCAAATTAAGTTAGAATAAATATGATATAATTATTTATAATAGTAATAATGATACACATCACTAGCACTGCATATGTGAATGGCGGAATGAACAAACACTGCAATGGGTGTCTACACAGCTGGTTCACGCAGCCTGATTTTTTAAGATTCTCAGCAGGTGTTTCAAGTCATTTCAACTGCACACACACACACCCCCAAACACCAGACGTGTCTCGGTATACGATTACAGACGAATGGCTAGTGCAGAGAAACCCACGCTTATCCCCAACACGATGTGTTTGAAACACTGTCATATTCGCTTCCACCTACACACGCCATCACACCAAATATCTACAGCTGATTAGCACAATGTCAGAGGTTTATCCTCTTTTATATCATAGGTAGCAAACCAAAATAAATGAGAACAAACCAACCTAAATAAATAAATAAATAAATAAAGTACTGATTAAACTGTGTGCAGAGATAAATCCACAAGGTCAAGTTTTGACAAACTGGAGACAAAGTTAGGTTCATGTAAGGATTGTGGTTTCATTATTAAGCTCACTATGAAAGCAAGAAATCCTTCAAAAACACACGAAAACAAGGCAACTGACTTCGACAAATGCAACAGCAAGCCAAGGATGGCTGAATGATGCATTCCTTGCCTTTCTTGAGCTGTTATGAGGACCATAATCTTAGGTCGATGCTAGCCTTACAGTACGTTTCCTTCCTTTGTGTTCCATTTTTAAAAAATGTTTGCCGTCGGTTTCCTGTGTCTGAGCATAGCCATCAGGCATTCTCGAATGGTGTCTTGAAGGTCTTGGCTATCAAAACGATCAATAACGAAGAGCACTCTTCTTTGAATAATGGAAATGTCAAGCTGCATTTTAAAGTTGAAGATTAGCACCTTCTTAAATGTTACAGGCTGCTTTTTAACTACTTCACCTTTATATCTAGTGAAACAAGGACACAAACGCTGAGCTTGGTTGGGCTGGAATAATAAAATAAAAATAAAAAAGACGATGACAAGGGTGAAAGAGCTGGCTGTTTATTTAATTCCTTTGGTCAATGTGTGTGGGGTGTGTAGGGTGTGTGCATGCCCAAGGCCTCAGTAAGAGATAGCTGGTCCAGTGCTAAATGGTTTTTCCTGTCAGCTCGCTCTTACATACAGTAGATGACCCCAACCAGAGGGTGAAGGATAAAAACACTTTTACAGATGGAATTCTTGGTGGAAGAAGCAGACAGAGGAAATAAAGTGGGTGGGCTCTGACAATGATCTAAAAGGTGGCCAGTAGAAACTGGGATCCATGTGGCATTGATCAACGGGAGTGTAACAGACTGAGGTGTCAGCACAAATGAAGCTAATCAGAGGTGAAAGAGGAGGTGTGGCCAATGAAAGTTACATGCTCCAGACCACTTGAAATACCAAGGTCACAGAAGCTTTGCTATAAAATTAGCTTGCTTCCATGCTATTGGTTACAACGGGTTAAATCCTACTACAATTAACACGCCTTAGCATATTATTAGTGGAATGCAAAACACAACTGGGATTCATGGAAAATAATTAATGACGCTGTGGTGTGACGCGTCCCTATGCGAAGTTGAGTCACTGTTCCAGCTGCACTCGAAACGCTCTGGTCTCTTGAATACGAAACCTCAGTGCAACATTTAAACAAAAGTCCATGTCCTTAACGCATGAACAAATAATGAAACTTGGGATGAAGAGGGAAAAAAACAGGAGGAGAACGATAAACATAGACTAGTGCTGTCAGCAGATTTCCATGGTAACCCAGCATTTCAGACAAAGACACCACATCAAGAATATATTCACTAGTGAGAATGGATATGAGGCCAAAACTAAAGAGGTAGAGAGTATGAAAACCTTCACATCCAATAACAAAAAACAAAAAGCAAAAAAACAAACAGAAAAAAAACCACCCACCACGCATATTGCATATTCATATGGCCTCAATGTCTCAGAGAGCTACATACACCCCCACTTGTATTATCTTGACCTGTGTATTAATGCAGAAAATGCACCTGCACCTAGGCATACAATAATAAAGAAATCTTCTGGCCTTATGTGAAGTCTCATGACATGAAAACCAACCAAATGCCTGAAAAATATGAATAAATGTAGGATATTTAGATTTAACAAAAGCAAGTAAAGGCAGAATGTTAACTTAAACAGCCAGCTCTTAGTAACGCTGTATGACTCTAAAATTATTATGCCAGATGAAAAGATTTAATGCCTTCAAAAAAGCCACAACTGAACGTAGTAAACAAATGTGAAGGACTGGTGTGCGCACTGAGCTGAGCTTAATTCATATGTGAATTTTTATCTTGAATAGTCTATTTTTACTGGGTGACCCTCAACTGTTTGCTTGCAGCAGTGTTTAATTTCAGGGTGGAGTTCTTGATTTTAGATTTTTTTTTTTAATCTTCTCTTTTTTTCTCCCTGATGGGAGCTTTTATTGCTCCTTGGCTGCTCCACAGAGGATTAATGTCACCAAGTCAGACCCGAGGCACACAAAGACTCCAATATGAGCACATAAAATGTGGGGTCAGAGAGATTTACCGTCCGCACTTTGATGAGCAAACTGAGAACTTTGTTTTGGACCATGACTCCGGTCTAGGAATTCATATACGGATAAATGAAGTTAGAGTCTATGAAATGACTAAGCGCCTTGTCTTGCTAAGATTGATCAATAAAAATTTACTTTTAAGTGTCCACCTTATGCGCTTCATAAAACATTCACAACTTGCTCACAAGCACCAAGTAGACATATGTGCATGCTGGACACTCCATATAATCTATGCCTACTCATAAACAAATAAAAAAATATTATCTAACAATGTAAAATAGTTGATATGGTAAAGTTTTCTGTGAAGAAATGTATTTACTGTTTATCGAAGGAGTCTCCAGTCTCTCCAATTTTCAAGTACGTTTTCCACCACATGAAAGTCTTCAGGACAGAGAATAACAGTAGCTAACGTGTTTATAAATAACACACTCTGGGAGTGGGGTTATTCACAAATAATCAAAGAATAATACAAACACATGCAGTGAAAATGTAGTTATTGGTGTTAACTGTAGAAATACAAAGCTATTTGGAATTCAAGGATCTAGAGAGACAAATATAAAAAGTGTCACATGCACATGAAATGCTGACCTTCTAGCTCCTGTGCACAAATCTGCCATGCACGCATGTTAATCCGTGCACACTTTGTTAGATAAAACTAATGAATTACCCCTGCCAGCATAAATCAGTGTGCTGCCTTTTCATGTTGAGCTTAATGAGTTATCGAAGCTTAATTAATTCACTGCGAATTCCTAAAATAAAGTCTGCAAGCTTCCATTAAGATTCTATGTGTTTAGGGGACCGTGTACAGAGCGTTCTGTTGACATATCTGGGAAAACAGCTATCACCCTTGCGTACGGCCTACTACCAAAGCAAACATTTATGATGGATGGATGGATGGATGGATACCCATCACAAGAGGCCTAACCAGCTCCCCATTCTCATTATGATGAAAAACGATTGTAGAATACACATGAATTTCGGGCCTTGAATCGCCTAATTGAAGCTCTAATCTATATCCATTATCTATACATTACCACACAATATCCTTCTCCCTGGCAACGCAACAAGATTCATCAAGCTCCTCTTTGATAGATAAATCTAGCTATTTATGTGAAACCCACTGTAGCTGTGAAAACAATCTGGTTTGTGTTGTGTACTTATAGCCCTGCATAGACACCTTGCCAGAAGGTATCTGCACATTAGAAATCAACAGGAACCAAGGTTGTGAGTGTTGTATCTTTACTATTATACACTATCATCTATCTCAAAATGTTCACAAATATTCTGTCAATTCATCCCAGTGGTAAGGAAAGTTAAAGACACTTACTTGAGAGTGAACTGTTCCACTGTTGAGTTTGGCACCAAATACAGATAGATGTTGAGAGTCTCTCCAGGCTTTAATGGTTTGTCAGGTAGCCTCAAAAAGAGGTTCTTGTCCAGTTGCTTGTCTACAACCAGTTGCTCCTGACTGGGCTGGTACAAACTGATGCTCCCAATCCGAAGTAGTGGCTGCTGGGATGTGCTCTCCCCCCTGGACCCTCCTCCTCGCCTGGGGTAACTTTCACCACACTCCCCTTTGCTATCTGGATCATGGAGGGTGTAGTAGAGCTCTGCCTGGAGGGTTTCTCCAGTCATCTCCAGAACATCTGCCACTGAGGACTTCCTGCGGCCCAAAGGCGCCACATTGACGTTGAACCAGGTAGAAGGAAGGTCCAGCTGGGCCAAGCACTGTGCCAAGTTACCCTGGAGCCTGCAAGAAGTCTTGATCTCCCGAACATCCCGGAAGGCGTGTAACCTCACACAAGGCAGCTTGTCCTGGACCTTGAAGTCGTCCCAGTCCCGACCTGCAATGTAAAACAGCACCTGGACCACTGGGTTGCTTGAAAAGACCTTTGACTGTACGATAAACGCTCGCACCTTCCAGTTGACTGTCAGCCTACCCGGGATGTCCAGGGGACTTGAAGGCTGTAAAAGATCTTTGGAAAGAGTCTGGTCCTGGATAAAAGGACCCAGAGAGATGTTGACTGAGGGTGACTCCTTGGTCTGAAAGACCACAAAGCTCTCAGAACGATGCAAGGGGTGGCCACCAGGGGCATTTCGGGCTGGAGTTCGGCTCTCTTGAAGAAAGAAGGCCAGTTGGGTGTTGGAGAGCTTGAAGCTGGCAGGAAGATAGAGATCTGGGGGGCTGGAGGTGGCAGTAGCAGCAGGGGCATTGAGCAGGGCATCATAGTTGGTGGGGGAAACTTTACTTGCAACTGCAGAGACAACAAAAGAAAATGTAAGATAGCTGTAGCTTTGAACAAGAACCACATATACAGGATATCATACTGAATGAGACACTGCTCTGTAAACTTCCAAGCAGAGTCAGTGAACTCAGGAACATGGTTGTACTTGGATGAAGAAAAAAGAAATGAAAAGGTTTTTTTTTGTTAAAGTGAGATAATGCATATTCTGAATATTAAACAAAGGGGATAAGCAAGCTCTCTTTAATTGAGGTTCACGTTATTCAGCTGTTTGCAGATGTTGGACAGTTTGTGCAAAGATGCTGTATGCAAAGACATCATTGTCCAGTGCCTAGAAACAAACATAATCAAATAAATTTCTCAGTGTCTGCACCATACTTTGATCATAGCTAAGAATAGACCAGAAGAAACTGAGCTACCTTGACAAAACCACAAATCTAAAGCAAAAACTAGCCACAGCACAGATCGATTTATACATCTTTCAGACTGACAACAATTCCACAAATTAAACCACCATAATTGTCACAGGGACACATGCAAAGGACCAATCAGAAACCCATACACAAAAACATATCTACAAGCTATTACATGCAAAATATGCAACCAGGTTTAAAAAAATAGAGCAAATGCCACATACTTATCAGAAGAAATAGTAAACACAGAAGCCATGGACTGTCTTTCAGGTGTAGTAGAGCAACAAAATGTCCCATATTACTACAACTTTGCAGTGCAGCTCAACTAAAATACATGTGTGGCCCACAAAAAAGGAATATCCATGAAAATTAAGTGATAATCCCAAAGGGATCTAATCCAGAAATTTGGAGAGTGAATCTTTGAAAGAACTTGTATTCCCACACCAAGTTTCCAAAAGTTATCCGAGTTGATCAAAGGTCCTGCTTAATCCATCCATGTCACAATCCCTTAGAAAACAAAAACTGAGAGCAGAGTGAATCCCGCTGAGAACTTCAACCAGTGTGTGTGTGTGTGTGTTCCAGCATGCTGAAACTCTCTGTGCTCTCTTATCCTGTGAAATAACCCCTTCCACTCTGTCACTCCTACTCCAGAGCTTGACTCCTCCTAGCAGTTCCAGTCACTCCACCCACTGGGAGACAAAGACCAGACACCACCCTGTCTCACCACACCTTGCCTGAGCTTTATAATCACCACTTTAGCTCCTAGCCTGTGTGAAAACACAGGCCTCCCAGGACATTGACACCAGGCTGACTACAAACTCTCCTGCTCCATTTATCTTCTCCCAATGGACGTGTTCAGACAGACACTGTGCATTTGTGTGTGTGTTCCTGGGGTGTAGTGGGGGAGGGTTGCATTACTTGAACGCCTTCAGGCAGAGAGAGAAATGGGGGATTAGAGAAAAGATCATTGGCGAATTAGCCCTGCTCTCCTTCCCCATCCACAGACTTGCTCAGAAATACATTTGAATGAAAGAGGGGGATGGGAGTGGCACTCGTACAACACTTATTCCAGAGAATGGCTTCTCAACAGCTTGCAAAGAAAGAAAAGAAATCTGCATATGAGCGACTTCCTTCACTAAATAATGATTTTTCTTTTGGCAGCACTCGCATCCCTCCTGAATTTCTATTACACAACCACAAAGATGGAACAGAGACATTTCTTTCAGGTGGAGTTTCTGCCCAATCTGTTCTCTAGCTGAAGGTTACTATCTTCTTTGCTTTCAATGGAGGCACTCTGATTGTTAATGGTTGGATTTGATTTCGCTCTTGCTCCAAGGTCTGCGCACCTTTGGCACAACTGTAGACTGCAATACGAGAAATGAATACCTCCTAAAGGGATGAGCTAATGCCTGTGAAAGCCAATCCATTACAAACACATTAGCCGCTAAAGAGTGTTTCTCCAAAGCCTTTCCAGAATGCAGGTGGAAAGATGTGGATGTGGATGTGGACGGGTCTAAACCCCCCCCCAAAAAACCCACTTCCTATCACACTGGCTGCTTCAGGGCAATGACTTCATGCAAGCTTGCATGAGATAATACATAACTGTTCATCATTTTGCATTCTATTTGCATGACAGCAACATGAAACCAAAAGTCTCCCTTATTCAACTTCTTATTAGGGTAATAAATTATCTGTTGCTGCATCGCCAAGTTATAGGACACAGTAAGTAAATATGGCTTGAACAATCTCCAGTGCCATCACTGAATCTTTGGTATTCCCCAGTAATTCCATTTTTACAACTTAGTATTGCTAGGAATCCCCATTGCTACCTTTAACTTGATGCTAATCTTGAAATTCTTGGCTGAAATAATTTTCCCAAAAGGTTGCTACCAGTCATGGAGCACTTTGCACCATGCAACTGAGATCATAATAACCCAAACCTGCCAATCTTAATGCATTTCACAAAGGAGATCCACGCCCCCCCACCCCCCAACAATTCTGGATTGTACATTATTTATGCTGCTTGACAGGAATGCTAATATAGCTTCCAATGTTTTTCTGCTATAAAGAAGGAAAAAAATTGCCCCAATGTCGTCATAAATTTCTGTTTAAAACCAAAATAAAGAGTTAAACTTAACAGCCAGAGACATCAGTGTAGGGACGGGGAAGATAACAGCATCCTTTGCATTACTGAGAGAGCCTGGCAGTGATAAAATGTAATTGCAGACCTGGTGTTCTTGTTTGAAGTCACTTTAACTTTTTAAATTGTTTAAATGATGCACAGGCCTATTTCGCGTTTGGAATTACCCGGCAAATTGATCAGAGGATTGTGGTAATTAATAAGTGCATTGCTGTGTAGAGAAATGAGGATAGAACACTACTTCCATTAGAATCATTGTACTGAAATGCACCCAGAGGGCAAAAAATCATTCTGAGAGTAGGAGGGATCAAACAATGCAAAGCGAATGATCAAACATTTAAGTAATGCAATGTGAAAGGTAAATCATGGAACAGCAGTCACAAAGAAAGAAACTCTCATTTTCAAAAATAACAGCATGGATCTTCTTAATGCAATGATGCATATTGTTACACTAACCATATTGAACTACACTTTGGGTCCATTAGCATTCCTTCTGAGCTGGGAGTAATAATTTTTCAGCAAGGACTCTTGTGTTCTGAGTAAGCAGTGGAGGTGCATCAGACTTCCTTCCTTTCTTTTTCTTTTAATCTGTTACATTAACTCTGGAATTAAAGTACTTCATGAGTCAACAAGAATTCATAATCCTTGCTGGGTTTCTACAGAGAGAATAAGGACAGCGTGTAATGAAAACTTTTCATCTATGGGTACTCTTAGAAGGAGCAGTGGCCATGATCTGAAGGCGAGTGAATGAGAAGTGGCTTGAACTAACATGACAAACAACAGTTGCAAATGAAGTCATTAGCATGAGAAACAGGCACTGGCTGGGTGGCTGTTAGTGTCGTGGCAGGCTCCTCTGCTGGTTGGGAAATGAAATCCTTCATGAAGTAATGAGGCTTAATCAGTGAGGATAGCGTAACAACAGAGAAGCTAGCACGAGCTTCCCAATGAACATCAGTATAGTCGAGAAACAGGCCGTGTGGCACATTTTTCTCTGGAAGATTAGGGGTTGGTGAGGCAAAATCCGACCTGTCTAACAAGATTATTTGGCCTGCCAATGAAATGGCCTTCTTGCAGCAACTGAATTTTTGTGAACTGTGATAAGCAAACCAACTTTGGGCCAGTCCTGCATAGAGGGGCAGATGCAGGAAGTTCTCAGTGGCTGGGAAACAGTGGTTTTCCCAGATTACAAACTGGTAAGCTTGAGTTCAGCAGTTGAAGCAGGTGCTTTTGTGTTTTCCTGTTCGGTTTGCAAGTTCAAAAGCTATTTATAAGCAGAGACGGAAGTAATGAATTACAGTACAATTACTCTCGTTTACTGTAATGAAGTTGATTTTTTGTGTATTTGTACTTTTTACTTTTACTTAAGTATGTTCAATTTGAGGTATTTTACATCACTACAATTTAAATGTCCTCCATTGCAGAGTAAAAAAAAAAAGAAAACAAAAGTCTCCATCATGATGTGGTTACCACCCCTTTTTGGTGGAAAACAAACCTTTGAATTTGAATGGTGCTAATGGAGAGTTTGACAAGGAAATACATTAAAAATAAAACAATAAAATTATAGTTGCAATGACATCAGGAGACTAACATTAGTACCTTGGAAACGACAGGTGACAGTATTTAGATGAACTTTCCGGTATTGGTGGTCAGTATCCTTTTAGCTGAACATCAGAACGGATTAAAAATCCCACTCAGTGACCGGACGCATCACGTCCTGACATTTACAACTACTTCATCGAGTCTCCAGGTAATGTTGACTTCTGCCATCTATGACTTCTTTTTTTCTCTCCTGAGATAGTTATATGTAGCTACCTTCGTAGTCTTTCCACTTTGTTTACTTTACTGTTGTTAACGTGTAGATCCAGTTTAGCACCTGCTAGGCTAGACTGGACTGGAGATGGTGGTATTTCACCCTCTCCTTCCTAGTTTGTGTAGGTGGACAGTCCCTATTGCTGCCATAAAATCTGTCTTTTGCCCTCCCTTTCCCTACTCGGTAGCAATGAGAAACAAGTGTGTGGGTGTGTTTTACTGTTGATGGCGCAGGACACAAAACAGCACCTTTCAGGCATGGTGGCAACATCTATCTACTGCTTCAAGCTGACGTCACGTTGTTCTGGTCTATATTTGATCTCAGACCTAATAGAGGTTTTGCTGTGTAGGAGTATGAATGGTGTTAATCAACATTTTAATACAACCTAATCTTTCCTGTCATAACATTGGCTTGTTATGTTTTTTTTAGTTTTCTTCTGTTATTATTCCTATTCTGAAGATGACATGGTACAAAAATCCATCAGCTTGGCTGTCCGTTGAGGTGGCATTATAATGTTACTCAGTATATTTCACTCAGTAATGTATGATCGGACTAAATGAAAGTTATATGTGCACCCTTTATGTACCATGTTTATACACTCACCGGCCGCTTTAATAGGAACTTGTTGTTGATTGTAAGATTCCTGTTCTTGGCTGGCAGGAGT
>JAOTRR010000032.1:13161070-13171499 GCA_028570945.1 Gogo arcuatus
ACCAGTTGGCCGATAAATCAGGATTGATTTCACTCTGAAAACTCTTTAATGAGCCTGGAAAAAGGAAGCAATATGGATAGACGGAGCCCACTGGGAATTTTAATGACCTTATTGACTGAGAAGGTGTCTTTTTATCTTGATAAATGGTTACAAATGAAGTGAATAGCTTTCACCTTCACATGGAGCATTGCTGGTGCATCTCCAATACGCAGATTTATGCAAATTTAGTAGTTTAAGATCTGATTTATACTTCTGTGTCGGTGTGCGTCTGTGAACACGACAGGGCGATCGCATAGCTGTCTAAAAATTATACTTGTACGGAACGCGTGATGTCTCCATGAGAGAGGTGAAACGGAGAAAGTTGGGTGTTTAATAGACAGTCAGTACGTTTACATGCATGCTAATATTCCACTATTATTCTGAATATGACAATATTCAAAATTTGAATTTTTGGTCATGTAAAAAAGCAGATTCGGTTCGGATATTCTGAATTTGGCCTCATTCCGAATTTAGGATTTTCCGATTAAGACATGGGATATGCTGACATTATTCGGGTTTTAGGAGCACTCTTTAAACATGTATTTGGAATATGCATCTCAACTGGGGTTTTTACAGCAGTTTGCGACACACGGCCTCTTGCCTGTTTACGGTCAGCTGTGTGCGTTGTACGCAAACAAACTAGACAACAGTTTGTGAGGCTGAGGTAACAGTTTGTGAGGGTGAATGTAAACGGGAATATTCGTGGCATTTTCATTCAACAGCCTAGTAGGAATATTGTCTTTCGGAATAAGGGCTTATTTTGTGCGTGTAAACACAGTGAATGATTAGAGACGAAGTGGAACGGTATTTAAATCTACATCTAAAATCACTGACAATGTACTATTAGATTAGGGTTTTTTCAGCTTAGGATTTTTCACAAAACACACAAGGCAAAGGCTGTAATAAGCCCCACCCACTGTATTGCATCTCTGAAATGCAGTTTCACCCAACATCCTTGCTAACTACCTCAATCCTTCAGCTAAGTAACGTGAACCAAATCACTATTTTTAGTTTTATATACTGTAGTTATATACTTGTACATAAATAAAATATTATTGTGTGTGATCTGCATACAATGACATCCTATACAATATGTGCTTCCAACTTTTCTGGCAACAATTTGGAGAACAACCACATATGGGTGTGCTGGTCAGGTGTTCATATACTTCTGGCCATATAGTGTATAAATCAACCTTCCTCCATTTTAAGTGAAGTGAAATGCTAAAAACTTTCAAGGTAAAGGTTTTCTTTTTTAGGTTTTCTAGAAGGCAGATGTTCTGAAGAATTATCATAGAACAGTGACATTTGAAGGCAAACAGAAGAGCTCAATTAGTATCCATGTTTGGAGGATTTGCATGTTAATTATCATTATCATTCACTTTGAAAAAGGATTGGAGACCAAGGATTTTCTCTCACAGGAATGCTTGATGCAAACTTACACTCCAAACACCAAAAGAGAGCAAACTGGGGGGGAAAAAAATCCTGGAGGAAAACAAGCTCTTTGTCTCACACTATTTGGGTCTCACACTATTTGGGTGTACTTGTTCTCATGGCGATGGCATCCCAAAACTCTGGGCCAAGTCGCCATAACAACTTACTCTAAAGAAGTACGGAGATGGTTCTTGCCAGCAAACGAGCAGAGAAAAATTCTCTTCCTCCTCTTTTTCAATATATCCATTCAGTTCATCAGCCAGAGCATCGATCTGGACAGATAAAGCAGATTAAGGCCCTCCTGGCTGATCTGAGCTCCATAAGAATGCTATTCATTAGAGTTGCCACTTTTTTCTTTGGCTGCCGACTTGTTTTCGTTGAAGAAAAATCCTGTGCTTTGGTTACAGCTGCAAAAATTAACTTAAGCTGCCATACCTTCAGTGAAAAGCTGCTTGTCGGCGTTTCTTTACGCCTGTTGGATTCAGAATGACTGCTGTCGCAGATTGGTTAGAGTCTGCACTCTAGGAGGGAAACACCTCACTTTGGAGTACTGAGAGAGCACTGTGTTGGAACAATCGATCCAGTCAGAATCAATGGTTTGGATTTGATACAACAAAAAACGCTCATCATGACTAAACCAAAACACAATAACTAAATAAAAAGTCAAAATGTAATGTGATTTTCTGCAGGGAATAAAAGTGAGGAACAAAGGGTGAAATGTTTCTGCATCAAAGCTTCATGGTTGCTGTAGAAATATGCTGTAGTAAGCCGTAGCTGCAAGACAAAATTTGTAAAGGAAGCTAGGGCTCCAATTAAAATGGAATTAAACATGGCTTCTCAAAACCTTTCTTCTTCTTGATAAAAGACATTTTTATTTCTGAGCCCTATTCGGACAGGATTACTTTTACATGGAGAAGTGGGTTCATATAGTTATCACCGGAGTATCTCCAGAATTTTGTTCCCATCTGAGTACGTCATATCAAGAATTTTTAGATGGAAAGATTATAAATTATTATTGATTTAGACATGGCCATCACAGCAAATGTTCCATGCTTACTATGTACACCTCATGTTAATGCAAACTAACAGCGTTCAAGGCAAAGTTGCAACTTGTTGAGACAAGTTTTCAACTTGAAATTTTGGTTTCAGCAGCAGACCATAGACAACAGCCCTTCCTGGAGAGTCTTTACACCAAAGGATAGGCAGAAAATCTCTTTCCTCCTGAGATGATACAATGGGATTATTATCAACATGTCAATTTGGACAGGATATACGTATACAGTATTACCTGGGGATATTTCTACAGGGATCACATATCAGTTCAAATTACTACACACATCCTCCAGCAACATGTCAGGAAGCTAAAACTAAAAAAAAAAAACAAGCTGTCAAATTTAACACTGTGCCCATGCCTACAGAGTTTTAGTCTACTGAGACAACATTCAACGCCCATAATTACTCCAGATATAGTTCATACTTCAATTTCCAATCAATAATTAAATCTCCACTCAATTAATAACCAATTCAGTGGCTGAAATTGTCTTATTGCACCGATGACCTTTTCCGCCTAAAAATAATTGACAGTACTTACTTATCAAGTGTTAACAAAGCCTTTCCTGATGAACTAAGATCTCATTCACGATTTTCACTTGACAGGAATCTGTACTGTCGATAAATACAGTACATATGTTTACATAATACAGTATAATCTTGCGTGCTAAGCTCACAGATTATATTAGAAACTGTCCTCAGGACATCGCCTCAGGTATTTACCACCTTCAAATGACTCCATTTGGGGTCTTTCCAGAGTCAGCTGGATTCCAGCGCTGTGCTTTTTGCTCACTTGATGGCTCTCTTGCTGACTTCAGTTTGGACAGAACGGCTAATGTATTTCATTTAGTCTGTGTGTGGTCTGAGGGCCTGCTTACTCTGTTTACAGCATAAGGAACCGCATCTGCTGAACATATTCATGAGGATTTAATGAGGGCTATCAGAAATAAACTCCGCTGGCATCAATATACTGAAATCAACATGGTCTGTGAGGCTATTTGCCTATAATTGCCTGTTTATATCTTTAATTCATATCGAACAGCCGCACCAGCGTTGCTGATTTTTTTTTTTTTGCAAAATGACTGACAGATTTTTTTTTTACTGAAAGGAAAACATTTTGCATGGGTGGATTTTTAATAAACATCCATCCAAGACAAGCTCCTCCCCCTACAACCAACAGCACGATTCAAGGGACACTGCGAGTGTAAAAAAATTTTTTTAACCCTCAACAAAATAGAGCAACATGCCTTTTACAGTAGTGACAATAGTGTCTAGAGAAAGTAGTGCTGTAGTCTAGACCACCTAAACTGAGACCAATTCATGATCAAGATGAGTGTGTATCGAGACCGAGACAAGACAAAGGTAGGGCGAGACCAAGTCAAGACCAGGACCAGACCAGTGGGTGTGAAGGGGGCAGGGAGGGGTGACAGCCGTTAACAGTAACAAAAATTTCGAATTAGCAATGAGTCACGTTATTGGTTGCATTTGAAGCAAGAAGTTTTACATCCAATCACAGTAATGATGTTAACAAATAAATCAGACAATACACAGGCAATTTAGTGAAATCCCCGGAGTTGTGGTCTCGACTGGTCTTCAAATAAAATCCCGAGTCCTCTGTGTCCGAGACCGAGACAAGACCAAGTAAAAATGTGGTCAATTCCGAGACCAAGACCTTCAGAAAGTGGGCTTGAGACCGGTCTTGAGTACTACAACACTAAGAGAAAATTATGAATACTCAGATGCTGTAAATTTTGAATGACTGCAAATGTTCCACAATGGGCTGTTTGTATATTTGTTTGGGTTTTTTTTCTTTTTCTTTTATGCTAGCTGATCTAAAACTAGCAAAAACATACAAGCTGATCTTCACAAATCAAACTAAACCAACTAACGGAAATACAAAATTCATATTTTTTAGCAGGTTAAATGTAGAAAATACTAACTTAAGACATTAAATTTAACAAGCAAGTGCTAAATATTTACCTGTTATCATTGTAGCTAGCTACAGTACCTCAGAGACTGAGAGGACAAATATCTTCTCTCTTGCATCTGTTTCGGTTGGAATATAAAAAGAATCAGAGTTTTCTTCAAAATCGTTTAGTATTTTCCCCATCATTCTGCTTTCATAATGGTTCATAACTGAAAATCAATTTCCAAGAAGCAATGAAAAACAAAAGACATTTAGCTTTTGCACGGTTGTGAAGAAAGTGATTATCCAAATTTGGCACAATCCTGACATAAAAGTCAGTGAGTCTACTTGGTTAGTGACTGTGAGGAGTTTGTGATATTGTGAAATTTCCATCAGGCTGTCAGCAATCATCTGGCTTTAACAACACAGGTGGTGTTTGCATACTGTGTATTAAATTGGGTTTCTGCTTGATTCACCTACTTCCACGGTGAAGTTGAGTGGCGAGAAAATATTGTTTGGGGTTTCAAGACCTCCTTGAGTTTGAGATTCTTGTGGTGTGATTAATATGAACCTGAGTGGTTTGTTTTGCCAGTAAAAAATGTCTAGATCAGAGCGTCTCAAGGTGATAGAAGGGGTAATTTTTGGAAGATATTTTTTGGAAGGCTTAGTGAATGCTGAAGGTCATTGTTTATAATTTTGAGTAATGGATTGAAGCTGACAGCTGGGAAGATATTTTAATTCCTGAATATGCAATCAGTGCTTAAAGGGACTGCATTGTCTGACACATTCTTGTTGAGTGGATAGGTAGTGGATGTGATCCAGTTAATAGAGTAATGGAAGTTGTTTTTGTTGTGGTTTTTTTTTATTGGCTGAATAGTTTCTTATTGATGAGGGGATTTTGTAGGAAGAGCATATATATCATCTGCATATAAACTGATGATACAACTTGTGTTATGTTAGATGTCTTAACAAGTGTTGTAGTGAAGACAAACCAAGACCAAGACTTTGAGGGGTTGAGACCAAGTCAACACCAAGACCAAGGCAGGGCGAGACCGAGTCAAGACCAGGACCAGAACCGTGTAAGTGAAGGGGGGTGGGGAAGGGTGACTGCTATAAACAGTAACAAAAATTTCGAATTAGCAATGAGTCATGTTATTGGTTGCATTTCAAGCAGGACGTTTTACATCCAATGACAGTAATGATGTTAACAAATAAATCAGACAGTACACAGGCAATTTAGTGAAATCCCCACGGTTGTTGTCTTGACCGGTCTTGAAATATAACCCCAACTCCTATATGTCCGAGACTGAGATAAGACCGAGTAAAAATGCGGTCGATTCCAAGATGAGACCAAGACCTTCAAAAAGTGGTCTTGAGACCGGTCTCAAGTACTCCAACACTAGTCTGAACACCATTAATGCTTGTATTTTGGTGTACAACTGAAAATAAAAATGTACCATAAGAATGGGGACAGTGGGCAATGCTACTTTAAGTAGTATAGGATTGACCTGTGACCCCCCAGGACACATTTGATTAATGAATGTTGGATATTGTTCGATCGATGCGTGTGCAGTTATACAAAATTATGAACGCTGAGGCTGATAGACAATTACAGAATACTATATACTGATGATAGCAAATAACTTATTAAATGCTCTGTTAAGTGGTCATCAATTCTCAACAGCAATAAAAGATACACATTCTGAGAAGGGCTTGTATCTTGGACCACGAGGATAGTTGAACCCAGTGTGCTTGAGTGAATTAAGGGGATTAAAAACAGAACACAATCTACATTAAAGTGAAAAACAGGATAACATGCACACAGTACAAAAGTAAATAGTAACCTCAGGCAGATCAAGGAAGTACTTTAAAGCACCAAGAGTTTAATACCAGTTCATGTACCATTTTCACATTTTGCAATGTTTAGAAGAGAGTTCATGTTCACTCCATGTTCATCAGCCAAACATGTGAACTGGATAACTTCTACAGGCTCTTCAGCCAGCTGGTACCTCCATCCAATTATATTTTGCCTGCCAAAATCCTTGGCACGTCTGCACATTTATGGTGCTGGCAAAAATATGAAGCATGCAAGCAGGTTGAATTAGCAGCATTAGTTCTGCCTCATTAAGTCCCTACACAAACAGCTTGGTCACTTTCACCAGCTGCTGATGTCAGATCTTCACTGCAATCCAGCTGCAAGCAGGACCTGGGGTGAGGTGGGTTATAACACCAGCATGGATCATTTCACTGTGGTAGGTCTTTCCGGTTCCGCAGAAATGTTAATAAATAGCAGGAGGAAAACTGCTTGTTCCCGTGAGATGGACAAAGCGCAACAATTGCAAGTCAATTATTCAAGAAAGCTTTCTTGATCTTAATCTTTTTTTAGAAAGCGAGAAGATAAAAGGAAACAGACTGCTGCTATTAAATATTCAGAAAACTCTTAGAAAGCAAGCATATGTTTTATTGATTGGGGGAGAGGAAGGATGGAGGGTTTCAACTTTTAATAGCCCATTTAGGCAGGGCAAACTTTCTCTTGCTTTATGTACAAGAGAAGCAAAGAGCTACCTCTCTGGAGCCATTTCGCTTGCTTGGCTGAGGAGACATGCGATTATACCACCGGAGTCTAATGTACCGAATGGCGGACTTCCTTTTAACCGAGCATTGAAGTTAGTGTCTGCTCACAATGGATCACCTGGGAGAGATTAAATCCTTCTTGGTGGAAGCAGAAGAAACGGACTGAGAAGAAAGATGTTTTTCAATCAGACACTAGAGACTTCGGAATAGAAGATTTCTGAGATCTTCGCACAGTGGTTGCTTTATGCTATAGTGACCTTTCACTTGCTAATGGACCACAGAAGAGATGTGTACAGCTGGTTATGGTTTCAGAATTCTGTGGAATTGGGTATAACGCAATGCCACAATCTATATCTCTTTAGCACGCTGATTTGGATTTGAATCAGAAGGAGGCGTGGCATAAACTGAGAGGTTTATTATTATTATTATTATTATTATTATTATTAAATAAGAATCCTACCACTCTGTCCCCAAAAAACACTGGAAAAATCCCCGAGGCGTCAGTGACAGTTCCTCAAACTCAGCTACATCACTAGAGTTCTTACTTGCACTAGAGATGTGCAAGAAAGACATGGTCTTTCTTGTTCCTGCAAGCTTCATATCTGACTGCTTGCTTAGGCCTGCATGAAAGTAAAAAGTCACGCAGCGTTTTTGTTGCCTTCGTCTGAATCCCAGTCTAGACTCAAATCAGATGCCCCATAAAACAAAACAAAATAAACCCACAGAAAGCCCCAAATAATAGTGCACCTTTTATTCATATCTGTATTTCCATCTATGTAGAACACATTTCAATACATCATTTCAAATAATGTATTTTTATTCTGCTACATCCCTAATGTACAACATTAGCCTAGACGCTACTGAGCAAGACCTGAATCCATTTCCCATGCTAACAGGATTGACTGATTTATTCCATTAGATTTCTTTCATTATTCCATGATATTAGCATAACATCTAGCAAAGTGTACTCCACATAAATCAAGCCCTAGTGCACAGGGATAACCTCTGAAGTGAGTCTTTGCCAATGTTTTTCAAATACGTCCTTCCCTTTCGTCCTCTTGGCATGTAAGAAACCACTTTTCCTTGTGTGTGCATTCCAGGCTTTAGCGAGGAGGGAGCACTAAGCTCTAGGATAAACAGTGCAGCACTTTTGTCAGCAGGATTCTTGCGTTTCTTGTGGAGCAGTCTATCACATCTCTCATTCTCTGTCATGGTGATAAGAGGCGCGAAAGGGAGATTAACGGCTCGAGAGCTGAAGGCTTTACCTTGGTTCTATCCTCCCTGAAAAATGAGGAAGAAAGTGAGGTTAAAACTTCAAATCTTCCCTCTTTGGTAGCTGACTGTTTGAGAAGAGCTTGTCTACAGCGGCACTTTTTCTTTTTCTTTTTTTTCAGTTGAGTGAAGCAAGGCGACTGTTTTCTGAATCAATTATAGTCACACTTCATGGTTAAAGCACGGTTGTGACCATTTTAGAAGCTCGCAGCATCAATTACAGTCAGGCTTCAGGCTTAAAATGGAACCCTGTCCTCCTTCCCACCCTGTGTCAAGATATAATGATTCTAACTAGTATATTGCCAGAAATGATCTTACAGGCATGCTGTGATATTTGTAGTTCTTAGTCAGAGGTTAACAGAGGAAAAATAACTTCTTTTTTTTTTGGCTTAGAAATTGAATTGTAAGGTAAACAACAGGACGAAATTAGATCTTCAAAAAGCTGCCTTATAATTGCTGAATTACACTCTACAACAATAAGGAGTTGTAACATCAACTCCGTTACACCTCTGGTCACATACCACCAACCCATTGTTGATTATTTTGCTATGATAGCACACCAGTACACATTGTGTTTTATTCCTTACTTAATGTACACACATTCACAATTAAATACACTGTATGACCACTATATGTGGTTCCTTAGTTCCTAGTTCCTTCACTGGAACTAAGAGGTCCAAACCTTTTCCAGCATGACAATTGGCCTGTGTACAAAGCGAATTCCATGAAGACATGGTGTGCCAAGGTTGGAATGGAAGAACTCGAGTGTCCTGCACAGAATCCTGACCTAAACCCCACTGAAAACACTTTGGGATGAGCCGGAACACTGACTGTACAGTTCCCTAGACATCCTCGCCCAACATCAGTGCCTGACCTGCCTCACTAATGCTCTTGTGGCTGAAAGGACAAATCCCCAAAGCCAGACTCCAAAATGTAGAGTGGAGGATATTATAACACGAAAACGGGGACTAAATCTGGAATAGGATGCTCAAAAAGCACATGATGGTCAGGTGGCCACAAACGTTTGGCTATATAGTGTTTAAAGAAATATCTACTTATATCAAATGTCTTTTAAATTGATTACAGTAATAATAGTTACATTAGATTTTCTTTGGAGTACCTGTCCTGCCAAATAAGCAAATATAATGCCAAAGTCACATTACAGTCATAAGTGTTCAAGCATCTATAAGCCCAAGTGCAAAATGTCGAGCTCTGATCCACTTGACCCCATCGCAAACCTTTCCTGCCATCTATCAGGTTCCAATCAGCTCCCAAAATTTGACTGCTACACTTTTGCTAACGATCCTAATCTGAATACATCTGTTTGTGTCTGCTCCACTTTGGCCCCCCTGCGTTTTAATGTCTGTGTAAAAGGTCCTAACGTCCCCGCCCCTCAATATGGGCCTGCAACAAAAGGCTGTATGCTCGGCATAATTACACCAAAGCGCCTCTGATGAGGTCCCGATGTGCACGAAGGGTGCTTCAATTATTCATGTTGAACGGAATCAAAAGGGCTTAGGGAAAGTTGTTGTTTTTTTTTTCCCCCATAAGTAGCCTGCTTCTTTAGAAGGCTGTTTGAAGACCTATTTAAATGTATGCACAAAATGTCTTTGAGGCTGTCACTCTGCACTGGGCTTGAATGATTATGACAGAATTATTATGAATACTAAAATTGGGTTTATTAGCCATTATTATTATCATATTAAAAAAATGGTCTTGACCGCCAAGGTTATACAAGATTCTTCCAATGCAGGCTACAACTGTGAATATATATCCACATACTGTATTTCCACCAATAAACCATTTGCCTAAGGAACACTGACTCAAAGAGTAAAGAATTACAGTACATAAGAATGCAAACATGTTCATAAACAATTCATTACTAGCTTGAAGCTAGGCCTTTAAACTCCAGTCGTACAGCTACACTGTGTATACAATGGTGGACAAAGCACTATCATGTGAATGTGGAATGAACAACTTTCTTGGCTATTAGTTTTTTTTATTCGTAGATGCCCAACAGACAAATATGTTCAAAAACAGAAAAAGAAAAAAAGCTATTTACTTAAACAAATGTTTTCATTTGGTATGTAGCTATACTTAAAGGTAGTGTTGTAGTCAAGACCACCTAAACTGAGACCAAGTCATGACCAAGACCAG
>JAOTRR010000032.1:13229538-13242763 GCA_028570945.1 Gogo arcuatus
TGTAAAAAGAGAGCTCTGATTTCTTGTTAAATCTATTTGTACAATCACACAACAGGTCTTTCACATTTTGATCTGTTTTTTTGTGTCGTCGCGGCATTAGAGCTGTGTTACTTCCGCCTACAGTGAAGTCATGCGTATTCCTGCTATTGTATGTTATTGCACCCTCTGCTGTTTAAACAATGCAGTTACAGTGAGGAAAAACTAACGATTATGCAGCCTGATAATCACAATTCATTTCTTATTTCATCAATTCCAATCGTCATAAAATTGTATCGTCGCACGATATACTGTTACATGCCTATTCATTGGTCAGAAATATTGTGATGCACGAACTAAACAAACCTTTGCTAAGTGTGTACAGAAATTATGAAAATTATCCCAACAACACTCAATAAATGATTAGATAATTACATAAATAACTAGCTTTAATATTATTGGGAGTATCATATCTAGCGTTTATATTCATCATGTTTCTGCAGCTCTACAGCTCTGTCCTTTGGTCCAGGTTGCGCCTCACTGTTCAGTTTATCAGCTCACGTCTACGAATACAGCAATTGCTGCCTGCAACCCAAAAAAACAACCATCACTCACAGGCTGTTTTCTTTTATTTTTCACACTATTCTGTGTAAATCCTAGAGCAGAGTCTTTCAACCTTTTTGGGGCAAAGGTCAAACCAGAACATCAAGGCACACCAACTTAAAGTTGGTTAACAAATATGAAGAACGTCACACACATTATTATAAGCTATAACGTCAATAGTGAGTTTTGACTCATATTGCGCTATAGCAGACTATCAAATAATGATCATACAGATAAATCAGACAGGCGATCGTATAATTTATTATGAATGCGTTGAAGTGCATCGGAGCAAGAACTTGTCCGAGATGGTACGGCATCATGAACAGCAACATATTTAAATAAAATAAAACTAAACGTTAGCTAGTTGGGATGCAGTGTAAAACATAAATGAAAACAGAATACAATGATTTGCGAATCCTTTTTTTGACCTATATTCAATCGAATATAAAACAGACAAGATATTTAATGTCCAAACTGAAATTTTTTTTTTTTTTTTTGTAAATATACACTCATTCTGAATTTGATGCCTGCAACAAATTCAGTGATTTGCAAAGCCTTTTCAACCTATACAAATGTTTTTAATTACGAAGCAGTGCCATTGGTGTAGTTAAACATACTGATTCATGAGCCTGAATAAAAACGCATTGGGTTCCTCAAAATTCCACAGCACGCTTCACTTTGTTCACAGCACACCGGGTGAGAACCACTGGTCTAGAGACTGTCGTCTGAGAAAGTCCCAGGAGATCAGCAGTTTCTGAAATACTCAAACAAGTCTATCTGGTCACCGAGATCACAATTTAAATTTTTATTTTTTATTTTTTTAACCATTGTGATGATTGATGTGAACATTAACTGAAGCTCTTGACTTAAATAAACTGACCAAATTTAAAGATTGTTGATTCTCCTTACCTTGTGATGTCATTTACACAATTATTTGTAAATCCCCTTGCGACACAGACGATCTGCATACATGCGTACGTAATTAGCACCGTTTGTCATATTAAATCAGTTTATCCCATAATTTAAGTCAAAAATCACATTTTAGTCAAATATAATTCTGACATCAAGGCAAAATCATTCTTGCTCTTTTGTTTCATAACAATGTGTATTGAAATCAGCGCCATAACCAGGATCAAAACGCATAAACAAATCAGAGTTAATATATCACAATGCGAAATGTGCGCTACATCAAGTGCTATTTAAAAAAAAAAATTAACAATTCGGTTATGTATGTATTACAGCAAGACTGTAAAATAAGAATAGGATATTTCCCAAGAAGTTTGTTTCCGTTCATATTTCTTTAAAAGAAAAAAAATGACAATTGATTTCTTATTAAAGGAATGTATGGTATGAGATCATTTCAAGAATTTTTTTTTGTGCAAGAATCTTTTTTTTCAAAATTGTCACAGTGAATTCATATTGATTTCATACAGAAGAACAATATTATAATATCAGTGCTCTTACCCTTAATTAATGATCATTATACACCATTATAATAAACGGCTCATTATTTTTATATATTTTTTTTATCCTATTAATTAATTAATTTATTTAGAAAGTGTCCGTGTAAATTTTTCCAGCTTTTTTTTCTCCATCCTAAGTGCCTGGTGGTTAGCCTAAAGTCACGTACTGTATATATGCTCCAAAACCTTGGTGTCGTCAAAGCTGCAGTAATTACGGCCATAATAATCGAAAATGTTGAAATGTGCAACATATACGGTACGTACAGGTCGATCTCCATCTTTCTTCACACCCGTCTCTTGCTCTCGCTAACAGCATTGATTACAGAGCTGCAGAGTGAGACAAGGGTGACCTTTCCTTTATGTCTCCGAAGTTTAAATGGTATTACTTTAATGCCATCGCCGCCTGTCCGTGTTTCATTTAATTAATGTGTTGATTGCCATGTCTGGGCACTGCCGTCAAATCTTTCTCTCACGGTAACCTATTAAGTCATTGCATTGAACACTTCTAGTGCAGTTACACAAGGTGATTTATAAAGGCTAGTTTCAGCTGGATGATGCATGAGACTATGTACAGTATGCGATTAAAAATTCAGGCAACTAGAACCATGTTTTTTTTGTTTTGTTTTTTTGGGTAGGTAACCAGGAAACCAAAGAACATAGACAGACAGTATCCTGAGCTCAGGAACCAGGGACTCTGGTGCTCTAAGGGGGGAATGGTACCTGCTGATACCCGAAGTACCATTTTTTTCCCCCTGAATATATTTTCTAACCACATAGAGTATAAAATCTGAACAAATGGCAACTCCATGACATTCTTAATCAAAAGCAATTCACATAATTGCATGAGCAGAACAATTTATCCAAATTAGCACTAGACGTACTCTTTGGGAATTTAATCTGATAGGAGAATTACTATTTAAAAAAGTAGTTTATTTTAGCATTAGGAATTTAATAGTTGAGGCTGTTGAAACATTTACATTTACATTGAATGGTTTTAAAAACTCACTTTTGTTTTTAACATTTCACACTGCAAAATCAATACAGGAGCTAGGGCTTCTGGTTCACTAATTACACCCCCTCCCCATCTCTCTCTCTCCTGGTGCAAAGATGAATTATGTATTAGAGTGGAAGGCAAAGCATTCCCCCACCATTCTGATGCATTATTAATAGTGATACTGTTACACATTTTGTGCATGGCTCAAATTTGTTGACAACAGCAGTGACGACATTTTAATCCCCCACGTTTGACCTTGTATTAGTGCGAGGGTTCCTGTTGCATAAACGCTGGATTCGCAATGCTGAAGCAGGGGAAATCTAGACCTATCATGCGAAAGCTGAGACTACACACCCCGAACTTATCACCGTGATTATATTCTAAAACCTATGCCAAAAATAGTAAGACACACTTTTTCTGTACAGTATTATTCTGTTAATTTCTCATGCTGGCGAAATATACAGTTATGAAATACCATGGCTGGTTTATGTATCGTCAGAAATACTTCTAAGAAATAATACTGGAACATTTATGGATGGAGGTTTTCCATCAGGCTGTCAATCAAAACAAATAAACGTGGTAGTAAACAGTGACATAAGATGCTGAAGTTTTGGTTGCATATTTGTACAGTACTTGGGGGGGGCTTTATACAGGAAATTTGTCCTGTCTAATGGGAAATGTTTATCTGAGTAATAGTATCAAAGTATTGTGTTTAGGCTTCCATTGCAGTTTTGTGCAAAATAGAAGCGATATTTGAAAACTTTTGACAAAACACAATTGCGAATGGTCTGTGTTTCCACTGAGTGATGTTATGCAATTAAAGCTGGGTTTTCTCCTCTTCATTTTTTTTCTTCAAAAACATAGCATTTCTATTTGCTCATGTCATGTGACTTGAATGCAAAAATGCATTTCCATTTTGCGAAATACTGCTTTATCAAATTGTCTGAAAAACCACCTCATGCAAGCATCTAAACTTTTTTTTATGACATTTGAGAGTTTTCCATTACTCATTACATTATGTTTCCATTACATAATTTCAAATTGCACATTAAGCAGATTAATGGAAACACGGCTATTTATATTTAAATTTGATATTGTATACACAAAGTTTACGATTTAAACCCAAATAGGCAAGATTTTTAAACCGTGTACTTACAAAGAAAGAAAAGAAATCGAAAGAGAAAGAATAAAGAAAACAAGCAAGAAAGAAGCTAGCCAAAAAAAAGAACTAGAAGGGCACTCGGTAGAGTGCATATCTCCACCAAGCTACATATTATCAACATCAAAATCAAATAACTTAAACCTAGGATAATACGAAAGCTATACACCAAATTTCATCAAAATCCATTCACTACTTTTTGAGTTACGTTGGGAACAGACAAAAAAAATTCTGGATTCGCATACACATCTGGATCCTGGATCCACATACATGTCCAGATTTGCATCAAAATCTAAATCAATTGTTCCTCGGCCCATGGCCCACCTTTCCTCCAAATTTCATCAAAATCCGTTCACTAAATTGAGTTACGTTGGGAACAGCTCAACAAAAACAAATGGAGGCGAAAACAACCTCCTCCAACAAAGTTGGCGGAGGTCATGAAAAAGGAAGGAAGAAACAGAAAAAGGAAGAAGTCCAGCCAACCAGAAACAAAGAATGCAAGCATGAAAGCAAGAAAGAAAGACAAAAAAGAAAGGATAGAAAGAAAACACAAAATGAAAGAAAAACAAGCAAGCAAGCAAGAAAGAATAAAAGAACATCACTACTGATCAGATATTGGAGACCTAAAAGAAAATTTCCATTTTGGAGAGTGACTTTTCCAAACTACCTCACCAGCCTCCACCTGATGTAGCTTTCTAACCTTCAGAAGCCCGTTTAGAAAGAAGCGTAAATCAGGCATAATGATCCATTTGTCTTTTCCATTTTTATCCTTCTTTCAGCATCACAGGACATAAGGATGTGATCTGGAATGCAGAAGGTTAAAATAGCATCTGAGTGTTATTGTCAGTCATTCAGCCCCATGCCTGCCTCACACTCCCCACTGGTTGAAAATGGAAAAGAACAGAGACTGGAAGTGGAAAGACAGCCTGCCAGGTGAGTTATGACCAGCTTTCATGTTTGCTTCTTTGTGACTGACTGTAAGATTGTGCTTCAGTGCTGTAGCCTCAAACCACCCTTTATTTGACACCAAGTTTATGCGGCACGTTCACCATGAACTCTGACACGCATGATAAAGCGCCTCCGATGCTTCTGATGTAAGTCCAGGGGAGGTAAAAGTATCGGAGTCACAAGCAGACAAGCTATCTGAAGCTTGTTTGTTTGGCAGGCGGTCCTCTGTTAATGGGGCTTTGCTGATCGAAGTGTAAACAGGGTGGGGAATGATGGTGCTGCTTGAAAAGTGGGAAACTGAATTGCTGGTGTGGGAGCGATGGAAAAATAAGAGAGGCTGAATACCAATAACACTTTAGTGTACTTGACTGGGGAATTTGCACTTAGAATTTATGTGGAGTAGATCCAATAAACAAGATACTGTATGAAAGAAATACGAAGGTATATAAACCTTGACCATGAACCATTTATTGAAGAACAAATGAAGACATACCAGCCTAAAATTAACAGTCAGCATATCAGCAGAACAATGCATAAACTATGCAAATCTAGGTTCAACTAGAAGGGCACTTGGTAGAGTGCATAGCTCCGCCAAGCCACCGATTCAGATGTGCGTCAAAATCTAAACAATTGTTCCTTGGCCCATGGCCCACCTTTCCTCCAAATTTCATCCAAATCTGTTCACTCCTATTTTGAGTTACGTTGGGAATAGACAAACACAAATAAACAAACAAAAAAAACGGAGGTGAAAACATAACCACCTCCAACAAAGTTGGTGGAGGTAATTAATGTTCACATCAAACATCATAACGGGGGGGAAAAAATGTGATCGCAGTGACTTTGACCATGACATGGTTGTTGGTGTTGGTTTAAGTATTTCATAAACTGCTGATCTCCTGGGATTTTCATACACAATGGTCTCTATAGCTTACACAGAATTGTGCAAAAAGAAAAAAAAAAAATCCAGTGAGAGGCAGTTCTGCGGCTGGAAGGTTGACACGAAGGCTACTGTAACTCAAATAACCACTCTTTACAACCATGCTGAGCAGAAAAGCATCTCCCATCACATAAGCTGAACCTCTGTTGAACCCATCAGCCAAGAACAGAAAAGCCAAGAACTTTTGCATAAAGAAATGCCTTCGAATTGCCGTAAAACAACTTCCCTTTAAAAAGTGTGGCTTTTGACAGACGACATGGAACATGCCGAAAGATGTTTACACTGCTAGCCAACCAAACAAAACAATTCCAGTTCATTAAAAAGAAGCACGTCAGCTATATTGAATTTGGGTTTCTGTACCGAAATGCAGCAGGTAAATGTCAAATCATTTCTATAGTTATAGGTGGAACATTAGGAACAGAGGCACCTTAATTGAAATGCAACAGGAACCGTAGCCTTGGGCTGAAGTTCCTGTATTTAAAGTTGGCTATTCGGCGGAAGGAAATAAATCAATACAAGATCTCCGTCCATTTGTCCTACATATTTGCCGATACTACGCTCTCTTCTAATGCAATAAGACTTTCATTAAGACAAGTTTAATAATTTGTGAATGTGAGAAAAATGAGTTATAATCTTCGCAGTCAAGCCACTTTTGATCAATCAAATTAGACAAGAAGCGAATGCTATAGAAATTTCCACAAACAAAAAACTTCTCGATGGATCTGCAGGTGAAGGTGATGAACCTCTGCCCTCTGCTTATTAGCTAAAGAATAAAACACAGTGGGGAGTGTTGTTATATGAAAATAAATCAATGATGGTGCTGCTTTATTAACAAATGGCGTGTTGGATTGTAACATTTGTTAATTCCTGTTACACACATAGTATGTTATAGTTGCTATAAACAATCTTTCCTTCACCAAGCTCTCTTTAATGACCAGTTATTATATTTTTGAAAATTCCATTAGTTTTCATTTACGCCGTTTTTCAAGTATGTATTTTAGCTTAAGTTTTTCAGGTATTGCACAGCCACAGATATCCCATCATACCTAGATAGGACACAAGCTGTTTACTTCTGGCACAATTAGACGCCATATTGGTTTGCTGATTCTTGTCATCGATATCCATTGCATGGTTGACTATATAGATGAAAATAAGTGTCTTAACACTGAAATAACTTTTAGCAATAATGATAATATGTGAGAAACAGGGTTTGTGATGGCGAGCATGTTTTTCATATGTTTACAGCCAACATGAAAGAAATCTATGTTTGCTCAACTAAACGAACCTGGATATTATGACAGGTTAGACTATCATGTGTTTTACTGTAGGTCTTTCTGATAGAGAATTCTCCTTTGTTCCTTACAAATATAAGCTTTATTACTGTAAATAAATGGTGTTTGCTTGTCATCTTGGTGATTTGCGTCAGTTGTCATACCTATCGTGACATTGAGACTTATCATTGTAGATAAGAGCATTTAAATATGTTTTTGAGGTAGATGAAAACAGGGGAATTGTCTTGCTTAACATGTTGTTCGTTCATGATTAAATCCGTCCGGTCAAGTTAGTTTGCGGTTAGCTATTCGGAATTCGGCAAGCTATAAAAACGTTGTACATGGACTTTACCGAGCTCAATCCTCCTATCCATCCATCCACCCACCCACCCATCGTCATCTTGTCCTTTAAATAAATCTATCATTATAATGGCAACCATGTAAGAACATATCACGTTATATACATAGCCCTTTATTGGTGTACCATATGAAAATCAGCACACCCAAACACCAAAATGCTGTAAATAGCCCAAAATTATGTTTTGAACTTGAATTCTTACTTGTGGAAGGTGATTGAGGAGACAGTGTATGCCAAAAGGCAACTAATTCTTTTCGGGAAACTAATCATACTGTCGGTCCTTTTCAGGCAACCAGTCATACAGCGGTTGAGTGTTGACATGTTTCAAAACAGAGCATTGTCCCAAAAGGCTTGGGAGTCATCAAGGTATATTTTGGCAAATATGGGCTTTTCCATGAATACCATTTTGCCTAGTCTTTGTAATGGTGGAATAATAAATGCTGACCTTGTTTGTCTGGGTTCTTTCATGACTTCCTGGCTGAGTCATCGATGTGGCCGTTTGGTAGGCTGGCCACATCTGGGAAGATTCTCCACTGTTCCAAGTTTTCTCCATTTGGAGATAATGGCTCTCGTTGTGGTTCGCTGGAATCCCAGAGCCTTAGGTATGGATTTTCAACAAAATTGGGTTTAAAAATAATTGAAAACGGTTGAGTGTAAGTGTAAACCCACAGCTTTTCAATATCAGCAGCCAATAAAACTATCCTGTAACTGTTAGGAGGTCTACCAAAATTAATAACAACGAATGCATTAACTATCAGTTTTCATTCCAATATACTTCCAAAATCCATAGAGTTTTTAATTCAAAGTTTTGAACAGCTACACACTTCTAGAACATCTCAGATGGTCTGATAAAGGAAAGGAGTTGTGGTCCCATTGGAAAGCCCATCCACACCATAAGCCAGATAAAAGCACTGAACTCCAGATAAGAGATGAAGCTGACATTTATAAAGATTGTTGTTACCGTCTGCAATTCCGCAGAGCCATTTCGACGATGGCCACCGTCAGGTGCGGCACAACCAGAAGTTTGAAAATCTGAGAAATCAAAGTCGATAATGGTTTTGTGTACGAAGTCCTCAGAAGATACCATCTGTAATAAATGGGAAAGAATTTCTTTTGGGCACTGGTTTCCTAAATGAGTGCCAATCCATCCCACCTCAGAGAAACTTTATCTGGCAAAATGGATCTGTTTTGTCATTAATGGAGGAAAAGACATTTTTGCCTCAGTGAGAAAGTGTTTTTAATATCAAGATTCTAACTTGCTGATAGTTGCTGATAGTAACACAATTCATAGATATAGCCACAGAACTAGAAAACAATGTGACAAGCAAGTCTAAGTAACGCAGTGTCACAGCGCGATTACCATTTTAGCAATCAGCTTTAATGGCAAGAGATAGAGAAGTAAAGAAAAAGAAATAAACCAAACATGAACATGCACCACCCCAATCCCCCTGCCACTGTATAGTTTGCTTGTATAGTTTTTTAATGTCTTGAGACTTAACAATACATGGAACAGGTTTATTGATCTTTAGTTTCCCAGCAGGTCAACTTTAGTAATGAAGTGTAAAATCAGTGTGGTTCTACGGGGAGGCCCTGGATTCATGCTTGGAGCAACCTAGTTACTGCCTTGAGGCTTTCCCAACATCCCATAAAGCACAGTGTGGTGCTTTTGAGGGGTCTGTAGTGCACATGTTTGGCTGGAACTTAATGAAGCATCCAATTGCAGTAGGATAATGGGACTAACCCTGGACAGCACTTCCATCTACTTTAAATCACCAGACCTATTTAAACTGTATCACCATCCATCAAAAAACTCCTTATTCCTAACTCACAGACTCCCAAACAATCCGGTGAAATTTCCACCCACTTCTAAGACTAATGAGACTTTCTAATACAACAATTGTACAGTTCATTGTGCACTAAATGCTGGAAGGAAAGAACGGAAATATAGTAAATTGGCATGACTGCGGTTGTGAGCACCTCATTAGTCTAGTTCAAGGCTCTCAGATTAAGTTACCAACACCTGTTTTCTTCTAACGAAGTCTTGAAATGACTCACTACATTAAGTACGTTAAATTATGTATGTTAGCAAAACATGTTCTATAACAGCAGCTCTGACAGTTCCACATATAAGTAAAATCACAGGTAATATGTATATTAACCCTTTCACCACTACAGACCACTTTTCCGGTCTAACTGTAGTGGGGAAACCCGTGTATTGTATATGCCAATTGGTTGAGAAGTCGGATTCTCCGGGATTTCCTACGACGTAATTTAGATAAGCACAATGTTATTTTATGTTAGTTAGGATTACGCATCTTGCTTTCGGTAAGTATTAGTGGATAAAACGCAAATTTACCTGTGTTCAGTTTATTGTCATAAGTGTTAAATATTCTCGAAGCAGAATTCCTCCAGTTTCCAGCGGTACCAAATGCCACACACTCTAGTTGACTACATTTTCTTTTAAAATCGTGTACTGGTTTATATTGAATTTATCACAAAGTTGCTTATTGTTAATGGTATTTCTTATATAAAGTTATATAGTATATGAAGTTACGCAGTGGTGAAAGGGTTAATGTGCTCAATCTAATATGGTATCATTTCTATAGTAACAGCTCATTCACAGAAACGTATATGGTGGCTGTTTGACAATCAGATACAAATGTCTTTTTATTTATAAAAGAAAAAACATCTGATAGTTGATGTGATGAAGTGAGATGTTTATTTAACATGCATGGAACGAGTCTTAAGTGTCAGTATGTTGTAACGGTTAGCAAGATTTTTGCCACGGGGAAAGTCAAGACAGTAGATTTTGCACTCTTTTTTTTTTTAAATTAACAATTGTTTACAGCTGCTACAATATAAATGGCAACAGGAATTAAAGGGGGCATAGTATGAAAAACTCACTTTTTCAGTGCTTGTACACATACATTTGGGTATCTGAAGTGTCTACCAACCCACAAACTCTGAAATAAGACCCCTAGTCAGTTTCTTTTGCGCCTACTTCAGAAAACATGTGCTTCAAAAAGCTGTTCAGATTTGGCTCCTGTTTCTATGTCACAAGTGGAGCTCATCAGAATTATCCCACCCCCTCATCTGAGTATCTCCACTCATGGCTCGAGAACTGCCTTTGCGAACGACTATTTATGAGGAAAGTGCTACCTGATTGGCTGGTGGAACAGGGGGTGGAGTGAGCAGTGGCTCATTGTCATTTAAAGGAACAGGCACTCAAATCAGCCGTTTTGAACAGGGCTGTTTACACAGGGTGAGAAGGGAGCTGTGGTGCTTTATCCTTGTGGTATTTTGACCAAAGCATGTCAGACATTTCATTAAGACCTCAGGGAACTGCGTCAACTTGTGGAAAAGGGGTATGTCACCTTTAACTTACATCATAGACGTTCCACAACAGTAACTATAAAACGATGTAACTATGAACAGTTAAAAAGTGTGATGTGTCATTCATTAATAAATTAAAAGTTACGAGTTGTCGCCAAATTGCTGTGATATGTAAGGAATAATACATGACGAGGCAGGCTGTTATAGGAAAATAATCCATGAGGAAATAGTGTGATGTGGCCTAAGTTGAGTTACTCTTACCACCATGAAGCTGACTATTTTCCAATACAAGAAAACTTCATCACATCAGTTAGTATACCTTTTCCTTTGTTAAATAATACGTTTTTAAGTCCGTCCACCATACACGTGAATGAACTGTTATTATAGAAAGAGTGCATTAATACAAATCTGCTATTTGAATTACAGCTGGCACTACTGTCAGAACTTCTGTTATTAAAAACACTCAGGGATGTACTGTCATTTGATTATTTCCCTATAACAGCACGCAACCGAGTGTTTTATTCCTTACTTATTCTAATCCTATAAAAGTCAAACAAGCTATGAATAGCCACATCTGCTTCCGACAAACTCAACTGACTGCTTAGGTAGCAAGCAAAACAGGACTTATTGTACAGCCTGAGTCTTTCTCTGACAGCGCCTCCATATCGCACTCCACCAGAGCTTTTCTTTTATGCTGGCCTTTAATCTCTACAACCAATCCTTGTTTTGTTGAGCCTGCAAAGCCGGTAAACACAGATCTTCATGTATCTCGCTGCTTCAGCGTCGGATTTGCCATACACAACATGGCGGCGGATACAACAGGAGAAGAAAGATGTCGGAGAAGAAAGAGCTCAATTCAAGACCCTGAATTCAATATGTGGTTATACCTGAAAACAGACAAGCTCCTTGCGATAGACTTTGAAGAAATGGAAATTCTTTTGTACAAATAACTTGACATAAAAGCCAAAGAAGGTTACCCGAATAAACTAATGTTGGTCAGGAGAAAGGCAAAAAGCTAACAAATCTATTAGAACAGTCAGTAACCATGATAATCTTCTGAATGTTGTGTGTTTTAGGGGGTTGGAGGACAGGTTTTCAAATAATCAGCATGATCTGGATGGACGTTTTTTTCTGGAGAGTTTTATATGACAGAAATGTAGTACTTATGTCTGCGCATCAGAACACAATGTTTAACAAATATTTCGCATTATACCCTTATCATAACATAATTTATCATTATTACCGAAATCATACTACAGCAACCTCGGTGCAAGGGACTCGGAAAGCCCTGAAAACTCTTCGGCTGTGTAATCCGCTATTGTAAACAGTAAGCACTCGTAGCACATTCGTAATTTTAGCATTTTACCCATCAGTTATCACACACAGGAGAACATGATGTTGCTGCTGACCAGAATGAAGAGTTTTGGCTAAGCAGCGCTACCGAGATTTTCCGCCAAATTTTCCTCGCAGCAACTTTCTCTTTCAGCTAAACTGACAGTCTAAGAGATTTTATGGAAAAGTCATTCTCAGTAATATCTCTAAGAAAGAAGAATTAGTGGACTTTTTTTTTTGTTTGTTCGGTTTTTATACACACATACAACGATGTACAAAGAGACTTCAGACAAAGAATTCTTCCTATAATTTGTACCCCAAAGCCAAATTTTGCCTTGTTCTTTGTTCAGAAAGGACCAGATTAGATGTGTACATTTCTTACTCACTATGCATAAAGCTTTATTCATTATAACTTACAGTATATTAGTACATAAAGCCTAACAATCAAACATGCTAGTCGTAGCTAGCATCAAGTATTCTTGCGACCATTTATGACAGTACCGCGACTCACCTACAGATTTATCTTGAATGGCTATCAAGTTTATGAATTAACGATTTAAATCTCTGTTGGAAAATGTTGTGCCTCCAACTTTAAGATCGAAACGAAGAAAAATGTTGTAATCGCCTATTTTGTAGTCCTATACAAAATAATCGATATCGATCCGCGGTAGTTTTAGGTTATCCAAAACTAAGGAAAGATGCTCATAACTGCTATTCAACTATACAATAATTATGTTTATACGAGTGTGCAGAGTAAGAAATCGTTCTCAATGGTTTTTGTTTTTCGCACCATTCCGTGTAAACTCTAGAGACTGTTGTGTGTGAAAACCCCAGGAGATCAGCAGTTTCTG
>JAOTRR010000032.1:13255872-13267274 GCA_028570945.1 Gogo arcuatus
GGGAGCAATGATCCCAATCACTCTGGTAGGGCTGAAAGAGAAGAACAGGACTGGGTGATGGACAAACTCAAAACACTTCAAGGAACTGTCTATCCGCCCTCTTCCGCATACCCAAGACATCCACAATTGGTCAGTCTTGCTGTGATTGACAGGGAAGTGAGACTTTGCCTTCCCTCCCACCTGGAGAGTACAACCTGACCAGGAAATGGCTGTGGGGATCAACAGGATTCAAAGCTGTAGTGAAGGAGAACCATCGCAGCTTCTGTAGCAGATATTCTGTTTCAGCAAACCGCATGGATTTATGGAAATTATTTAGCTAAAGGCAGCTCACCAAGAAAGGGGACTCGTAAGCTGACGGCATGGCTGACTATAAAAACGAAATGTTTTATAGATGACTGCACAAAGATGTCTGTGTGTTTATTTTCTGCTTCAAGTTCAAAACAGATGTTCAGAGTCCATGCCACTAGTCAAAACTGATGTGACACGCCACTGATGAACAAACCCTAAGTACTTCAAATTGATGAATTTTATTCATAGCGACAAAGTAATTATTAATGTTAAAACAGTAAAGGGTAACTCTTGCCATTCTCTTACAAATTGTTTATCTGGACTTTGGTAATTGTTGAACTGATCCATCATGTGCGTCGTCTTCAACAAGGCAAAACCTTTTCTTGCGTAGCTTCATAATAACTCCAATAAGACATTTTCTTATCTGTTTAATATTAAACGGATATAGGGCTCAGCAGTTCGGAATGCTGCCTTATTCTCAGAGTTTAATGCAAGTAACCTGAACCATAATCATAATCTTAAATCATAATATTGGACAGTGCGAGAGAAGTCATATAAACGTTCCACATTAAATGAGGTCCCAATAAAGTTCATAAGCCCTGAATCATGTCAAATGTTAGCTCGTAAAACTGTAATTGACAATTTGTTCGAAATATGCTTTCAAATAAACACTTTCCTTTAATAAGCATTATCCTGCAGAGGGCTGGAAGATTTGAGGACAACACTGGCAGAGCAGGACAGATAGTCCAAGGAGGAGATGAGAATCTTTTATTGATTGATTTTTAAAATGAAATGAAGTCTGTATTTAAAAAAAAAAAAAAAAAAAAAATGTATAACACAAAGGGGTAGCTGTTTCATTTCAGCATGGGTGTCTTTGGATGCTGTTCTTGGTCCTGATTATGTAGATTCTGTCTGTTCCGTTTTTGTTACTCTTATCAGTAGGGGATGGAAAGGGCAGGGAAGCCAAACAAGAAAAAAACAAGCAAAATTTGTGGCACTTAAGTTCCGAACATAATTTTTTTTCCTGATAAAGCAAAACTTAAATAATAGAAGTTGTTTTTTTTCACAACAAAAAACAATGTGGAGAATTTGTATTGCAAAAATGCAATTTGATATAAACATGTTACCAGGAGAAACAAATGTTTTACTGCAATGTTGTTGGAAACGTTTTTAAGACTTTAAAGTCACATTTAGTCCAAAAAAAAAAAAAATACAGCTTGTCACGTTAGACAAACCACAAGACTTTCCCATATCGAAGAACTTACAGAACCAGCCTTACTGTTACAAAGCACTGATACTGGAGTATATGTTGTTACTATAAACACAATCACAAATTAGAATGAATGTACTGATATAAATCATTGATTTGCATTGAACTAGTGTCCGAGCTGCTGTTATAGAAGCTGGATTAAAATCTTCTGACCAATCAGAATTGAGAAGTCAACTGCACTAATATAAATGCTTTTCTCTCATTTGAAACAAGTGTTATAGTAACACTTAGTAAGATTTGAGCACTTTGGTTTCCAATTTATTGCATGCGTTATGAAAGTTTGGTGGGGGGGAAGGAAAAATAATGGAAAATCTTATTTGTTGATCAGAAAAATGCAATAAAGGTGTTTGCTTTTATGCATTTTTCATAAAAGTCATGACAACAATGAGTATTCCAGTGATTTTTAGCTCCGGTGGACTATTTCTGTTCAGGACATACGAATCTACAAAATTCACTTGTAATGAATGGCAGCTGGGATTTCTTTTGAAAGAGATTAGGATATTTATTCAGCCATGCTCCTTTTGTAAACAGTCCCATTGCATAACATCCTGAGATGCTATTTCTATGCTGGCAACCACAAGGGAAGACTACGGCTTGTCATGTGCAGCTGTAAACAAGATTACAATATGATTGAATATGATTATGCTTTGTGTAGTTAACAGTATGTGATAAAGACTTTAGTAATGGTCCACTGCACAACATATTAAAGCATAAATCATTTCTCTAAGCAGAAATACTGCACTTGGTGACTTGTACCAGCTACTTAGTCACTGAATGCGTGATGAAAGTCAACGATTTCACGTTAGTAGTACCTGATAAGTGTACGAGCTTACTATTCAGCCCCTACTTAGAGCTAAATGAATGGAGGACCGGATAATAAGACACAATGAGACGACGACAAAATGAGGCTGTAAATAAAACCCTCTGGCTTCCGTTTGCTAGCACCCAGGCACATTAGCTCTCCCCATCATTAGCTTCACGAGCTGTAATTTAAAGAAATGTGTGGTCCTCCAGGGGATAGCAAGGCACAAGACAAAAGTACCCCCCCCCCTCTGATTCATCAATTAACAATTGTTTTATTGGTGCAAACAATGAATACTTACAACTTTTTGTCATCCAAGGAAAAAAAAAAAAAAAAGTCTTAATCATGCCATGTTAAAAAAAAATACAAATTTACTTTCTCCGAGTATAAAAGGTCAGAAGTGCTTTCTACTATTGACTGTTGTGAAAATTATGTAATGGCATTAAATTTGCTCATTCATAAGGAACCGAATGATACCATTGTAAATACAGCATGTGGAACAAACTTCTTAGTTGGAGCATTTTCTGTCTCTCTTTTCAAGCGTGCATTGGCCATCTTTGTTCACGACTTAGTTTAAGCATGAAAATTGATTGCCAGTGACTTGGTGACTTTTTTTTAAGGTCACAAACATGATGTGCTACATTAGAAACTACTATGGCAGTCTTTATTATGTACTAATGCAATTAATTAGCTAACTTGTACAGCTTGTTATACATTATTACATTACCTTAGCTACCACATTTTATCCTAGTGCGGTGGATTATAAAGTGGGGTGGATTATAAAGTGGGGTCTGGGGACACCCAGGGGTACATGAAGCATAGCTAGGGGGTTCATGACTTTTTAATTTTGTTACAGTGGAGGAAATCCCAACCCACATTAACAAATTATGCAATGTAAGGGGTCCAAGCACCAAAGTCAGTTTAGGTGTAATGAGTTTTGTCGGTGGAAAGTTCAGGAATGGAAAGCTCTATGGCTTTCTGAATATTATTATTTAAAAAAATAAATAAATAACGTACATGAAATATTTCATGAAATGTGGAATTTATTATACAGTAAAAGGGATCCCTGGCTACAAGTTTGAGAATCAATGGCCTAATCAATTAGATTTCCAACTGCAACTCAAGCAACCACAACCGTAGGACTGGGCAACACATTGGAGCTTTTACTTGCATTTTGGGCTAGCGAATAAAGTCATCATTTATCATTTGTCCACCCATGGTTCATATCCAAAAGTGAAGCATATGCTGGGCACAGTCCTGTTTAAGGACATCCCGAATACGTTTATTCTCTGCCCTTAATTTTGATGAACAGCCTCCTTGCGAAACACAAACTGAGTTAGCTTATATTCAGAACGAAAATCAATAAGTAGTCATGCTTTGCATATTTTCCCCAGTGTTTTGGGGATTAGAGATGACCTTCACAATGTTCCCAAGACAGTCAGTTGAGGTTAGGGATTTTTATTTAATCTACGGCACATCACAATTGCTTAGGCTGCACTCATTTGATTATCAAATCACAGTAAAGTGTTCCCTGTACAATCATTTGGCTTTTCCTCTCTCCTGGCACCGGTTCTGTTTGAGAGTCTGATTGGAACTGTTGCTGTAGAGATTAGCAATGTAGCACAGCTTTGTTTAGCCCCACTAAGATCCCAGCTTACTCTTGGAACTACAGTTTTCCTACTAGTTTTGTTTTACTTACTAAAGGAAACAATGACTTGATTGAGATGAACTGCTGAAAAATAAGTTTTACAGATTATAAACTCTGCACAAAATATATTAATCTTTGAAACAACACTTAAGTCTACAGATATTTGATATTTTCAGTGTCTTATATCTTCTCTTATAACAGCAGCAACCACAAATGGAAAATGTGCAGTTTCTAGGGAAAGGGCATGTACACCATAGGGCATGTAGAGGCCAAGTTCTGCTATAAAGCAGCATTTACATGATCTAATTTTAATTTTTAATAGCAAACATGGTCGTACATTTTAAAGCCGGTATGCACAGTGTCAACAATCGGAGAAATACAACTCATTACTCTGTGTATTTTGGCGTGGCCTTGAGTACATACCGGACTTACTCTGACGAAAGGTTTCTCCACAGGGAGCGACTTGGCAAAGAACATTAAACGGAGTAAACATGACCTTCCATTTAGAAGATTAGTCTCATCCCCTAACCCACATCACCTATTGGCCAGAGATCTGGGCAAAACGTACACCCAGCTTAATTCAATAAGCACTGTTTGTGAGACATGCTCTCCATATGAATGAGCGGAGGAGGACATCAATATACAAGGCATGTCGAACTGAAGCTCTAGAGAAGCTCTCAAAGTGCATTCTCTTCAAATGAAACATGAAATTTTCACGATATGATAACCTAGTCCAAAAATATCACCGTTCCACAGTATTATTCAAGCAACCTTAAAGTCATGGCAATATTGGGCTTTCAATGATTTCTTTGAACTGTTCTTTTTCTGTGGAAGGAGGATTGTACAACATGCATCTTTAATAGGAAAAAACAAGAATTTGGTACACTAGTTTATTTTGGGTTTTCTGAAATCAACACGATAAATACAGTGTCAAAAAAATACATACGGCACACCTAATATTTGGTTAAATGTCCCTTTGCAGGTTTCACCTTGACCAGATGCTTTTGGTAGACATCATTAAGCTTCTGTCAGAATTCTGGTTGGATATTTGACTACTCTTCTTGGCAGAATTAGTGGAGTTCAATTAAACTTGGTTTCCTGGCACGGAAATGAATTTCAAGCATAGCCCACATATTTCCAATAGGGTTGAGGGCAGGATTTTGGGATGGCCTCAAAATGTTAACGTTAGCCTGTTTTATCCATTCCACAACCCGCTTTGATGTGTTTTGGGGTTATTGTTCTGTTGGAACACCCAATTGTGTCCAAGTTTCAACCTTCTAGCTGATGGTTTGAGGTTATGCTGAAGATTTCTGAGGTGGTCCTCCGTCTTCATTATTCTATCCACTTTTGGATGCTGAACACTTAGTACAGTGTTCTTTGGGTTGAATGCATCACCTTTACTCCTCTAATCACACCTCTGGTCATTGTGGCCAAACAACTCAATCTTTGTCTGATCGGACCATAAAACTTTCCTCCAGAACGCTTTTTCTTTGTCCATGTTGTCAGCTGCAAATTTTAGTCGAGCTTGAAGGGGTCAATTTTGGAGCAGTGGCTTCTTTCTTGGATGGCAGCCTCCCAGTCCATGGAGATGTAAAACTGGTTTGACTATAGACAGTCCAGTTCATGGCAGGCCTGTGCCTTAGTGGTTATTGGGTTGTTCCTGACCATCCGAACCAATTTCCTCTCAGCTGAAGGTGACAATTTGGGTCTTCTTCCAGACCTTGGCAAAGTGGCTACATCTCCCAATAACTTGTACTTGGCAAACAAACACTTTTTATGTTGGCACAGAGAAGCTACCAACTGTAGTCAATCATGATCACTAACAGGGTGTTAAGAGGCCTTGGCAAGTTAAGACATTTTGGAACTTTTAGCACCACTGAATTAATTATCTATGTGGGTGTATGTATATTTTTGACACTGTGTTGATTTCAGAAAACCCAAAATAAAGTAAAACTTCTTTTAATTTATTAAAATTAGTCAAAGTAAACTTCTGACCCCAACAGTATATAAATATAAACCAAAAATTAAATTCACGTAAATTATGTTCTTTCACACAGAGAGAGAGAGAGAGAGAGAGAGAGAGAATTCTATCATCATGTTTGCATTCCTGACCAGTGAAGACAGGAATGTCTATAATTCGGAGTTGTGTGGCAGACAGCAGTATAAACGCTGACCCACAAAGTATTTCAAAAGATATTTTACATGAGAAAAATACTGCAGCAGAGCTGATAAACATTTTTTTAAAAATCTGTCCATAGTTCAGCGAGTCTAGTTTTCAGAAGATGAACAATCACTGCTTCTGTAGAAGATCCACTGCTGCGGATAATCACCTACACTTACTGTATATAAATGATTTAGCTGAAGGAAGCTAATCGGAGCACGGACTAGCGACAGGGCTAAAGACACTGGATCAGACTTTCATTGATTTTTCTAGATTAAATATTGCCGAGTGTACCTTTAAGTTGTCAACGAGAATGTAAATGGTCTTGGATAAACAACTGCCTGCAAAGAATCATCATAATTCTCAAATTTTGCACATATTTGCATTTTGGGTTATGATGATGTATAACCAAAGCGATCTTCAGCTTTAAGCACAAGCCAAAAAGTACTGGAATGTTGCACTGCTTTATAGTAAATATGAGATTCAATAATGGTGCATGCAGCTGGAGAAAAAAATACAAGCTTAAGTCAGCATAACTGTACAGCTCGTGCTGTGCACTTAATCACTACACCTGCTGATATATCAAAAGGAAAGTTGAAACTATATTAAGGTGCCAATTTTGACTAGCTTTAGTCAAGTTCTGCGACTGGAAATTAGGCATGTGCCAGGTTCAAATCTTCATAGGAGCACATATGATGATTTACAGTCTTGCCATGATATCGCCTCGGAAAAACGCAAGAGCTCCAACGCTGCTCAGAAATCGACAAAATGCTCACAAATGGAAAGCAGCATAACTGGAAAATCAGGTTATTGGCGCATGCCACCTGAGGATAATTCAATCCAATTCAATTCCATTTTATTTTCCCAAATGGTATTTTCATGTGGATGGGAGAAAAAAAAGCCATATACGTGAGCATGGTGCCTAAATTACATACAATGACCCCTGTTTAATGTGGCCTGTTAATTATGGAAGCTTATTGTCCTCTTCATTGTTTGTAGCCACTGATTGAATACAGTATGTTCCTGTAATTACCCTGTGTTTTGACCCTCGTTCCATCTACTGTGCTCAAAAGAGAGTTTAATTGTTTGGAAAAAAAGAAAGAAAGATGTATTCCTTGATTATTTTATGCAACATTTATTAACCTTGGTTAAAAGCTAAAAAAGAACACCAGCAATAAGATTACATTATCTCAACAGTCCTCAGGCGGTTTTCTATTCTCAGAGCACTGGATCGCTATTCCATTTCCCATTACTGCATATTATTCTGAAAATGATCATTTGGTATGAAAAAAAAATGACTGTAGTCGGGTTATTCCACATTACAGAGTAAAGGATTTATCCAAATAGTCTAAGGGTCCTGAAAAGTCCACCACAACAGACTGATTTGTAATTGCCGTGGAAAACATTTATACAATTATGAAAACATTTTTAACAGCATTAACCGATATTTTCAGTCGTGTCATGCCATTTTAGTGGATACTACAATAGAGTAGAAGTAGCCGTCTTAGCTTACAACCAGGCGTAAAACCTTTTGTGCCTTAGGTAGACGTAACTTTGTGGTGGAGTTGCCAATATCTGTGGTTTAGCTGTAGCTTTTTATACATTTTGACTGCTGGTAACTATGCTAGTCAGCTTTATCGTCTAAAGCAGTGGTTAGACAAAATGCAAATAAAAATCGCCTGGATCTGTGATGTGAAAGACGCATTTGTAGTTACTTTTGTGAATTTGCAAAAATCTAAGAGGCAACAGAAAACAAAAAGAAAAGTCATTTGCATTTCTGGGTCAATAAGCAAATCTTTTTGTAGTTCAATGTTCAAATATCAATATCAAATATTAACCAATACAAGTTTTATCATTTATGCTGTTAGCATGGAGCCATCTATGAAATCAGGGTTTTTGTGGTAAAATTCTGTTGTTGTTTTCTGTCTGCATGCTAGGATTTCTGTTGTGGGCTTCACCAAATTGTGGTAAATTGTGGAAAGTGAGAGCTGAAGGCTAATAAGCCTTAGTGACAGAGAGAGAGAGGAGGACATCAACAATCAATGACGATTTAATATCCTTGTTGCTCAAACTAGCATAAGACATTTCATAAATGCAAGCCAACTCCAACCCACATAGCCAGTTAAAGGATGTTTTATGCAGGAGGTTTGGCTGACTGGAGAGATAAAACCAAGAACACCTGTCTGCTGCCTTTTCAGCTGCGGCTCTAAAATCCAACGAAGCCTAGATCATATCGCACTACTTACTGACATATCCTCTAATAGTAGCCTTCGAATTATTTCTATCTTTAGTATTCTATTAATAGACTAGATTTACACACACAGTCACAAAATTAAGCTTAGTGCATGCACTGGTGACTATGACTCAATGATAGAGTGAATGATAATGTGACTGGTAGTGTGTCCTCCGTTGATAAAGCAAATCCCAGTCAGTGTTAGTCAAGCAGTACATGAACAGTCAATGACTTGAAGCTCCAATCCTCTTCTGGGATCAAGCTTATTTCTCTGGCTTTGAGAACCAAGTTCTTATGAAAAGAACATCGAAAAGCAGATGCTCGGAATCTGCATTGTTCCTTCTCTTAGTCTGTATGAACCTATAATTATGGCTTCTTGCTTTTTCTCCCAGGGGAAAGACACAAAGCACTATAGGAGCCAACTCAAGATTAAGTGGTGCAAACAAAAACAGCAGGAGTGTTAATGGCACCTATTGGCCCTCAGCCCACTGCCACCTTTGACTGCCCCCCTCGGCTTCTCTTGGAAGGCCAGCTGCCAATGATTGAGTGAGGATGCCAATGTGTGCAAACTCACTCTATGGGAAACTCCCCTAAAGTGCTGCTTAAACATTCAGAGTTTCACTATTGGTGATAGGATTTATCTGTTATCTAAGAGACTGGGAGGCATGGCCCTACTGCAAAAAGGAGGTTTCACAATGAATGAGACAAGGCAGATTTAATCTGGTATGGATTTATGTTTGGGGAGGAGGACACCTGTGTTTATGCAAGCATGAATTACATTTTGGTTGTACAGTTTGACATGAAGGCTGGGCAGTCAGCTGAAGAATCCATCCATCCATCGTCTATACCGCTTATCCGTCAGGGTCAGGAGGGGGAAGCTAGAACCAATACCAGCTGACTTCAGGTGTGAGGTAGGGTACACCCTGGGCAGATCGCCAATCTATCGCAAAGTTCAACTGAAGAATATCTGAGGAAAATCAGTCTTCTCAAGAGTAATAAATGTTGAAAAATATTGACTTTGGTACAGATGTGTGTTATTCTTATTTCCTTGACAGGGGCAACAAATCACTTGCCTAAGAACCAAGGACAAGCAGATTTCATGTCCAGGCTACTTGTATTTTTATTTGTAGTTGCCCGGCAGACAAGCACACTATATGGCCAAAAGTTTATGGACACCTAACCATGACACCAATATGTGGGCCTTCCACTAACTGTTAACAACAATGGAAGCACACAATTGTATAGGATGTCTTTGTACACTGTAGCATTAAGACTTCCCTTCATTGGAATTAAGGGACCTAGCCCAAACCTGTACCAACATGACAACATCCCTGTGCATAAAGTGAGGTCCATAAGGCATGGTTTACCAAAATTGGTGTGGAAGAATTCGAGTGGCCCACAGACAGCCCTGACCCCAACCCTACTGAATACCTTTGGGATGAATTGGAACACTGGCTGAATGGGCAAATCGCCACAGCCACACACTAAAATCTAGTGAAAAGCCTTACCAGAAGAGTGAAGGTTATTATAACAGCAAAGAGGGGACTAAATCTGGAATGAGATGTTCAGAAAGCACATATGGGTGTAATGGTCAGGTGTCCACAAACCTGGCCATATAGTGTATCTATTACGTGCAATGTGAGGACAGAGCACTGCAGATCTGAGCCAAAATGTTGGCCAACGACTTGCTGACTCATTAATTCCCTTTATTAACTAGCTGGCCATTCATTATTACATTATGTTTCTGGGCAATCAAAACATGGACCAGGGCAGCACATTAGCGGTTTTATTTGCCTGGGACTAGCTAATGATTTGTCCACTCTTGCATGATGGCATCTGACCAGTCATGTGACCTAATGTACAAAATGTCACTAATTGTACGTGTAAATCTATTTTATGAATGCCAAGCTCACAAGCCAGCGTCATGGTACATCTTGACTGTTTCCTGCTGAAACTGACTCACCTTCACCTCTTAACCAGAGGCTTCACTTCCCGCTGATGGTACAACTCCGCAATATGATTCATGCAATGCTGGTTTGCTCATTCTGAGCAGTCACGTAACACACCATTTTTCTTCTCCACAAATGTCTCATATATATTCAGTTAGTGGCTGTTTCTGCATTCATAGGAGCTCCTGCAACTCCCTGCCCGCGACTGCATTATGTGTGATAACTCAGTCCTGGAGCACTTAAGTGATGCTCAATACCAGTGGGCTGCCTAAAGAGAGGGTGAAATATTTCACTCATTCCACTGCAGGCACTTCTTATCACAAGCTCTGTTAAGTAAAAGTGTGCATCTCCAGAACCAGCATATGAGGTCTTTAGATATACAAACTCCTCTAAGGAGGCAACAGCTGTAGGGAGGATGTTAGGACTATCCAATCCTTATCACCCACCAGAATGGAGATGGATGCTGAAGATGGGTCTCTAGACTGCATCCTGATTGCATCATATTTTTAAATCTCAATGTGATTAATTTGGTGTGTCAGGGAAAGCAAGAATTCTTGCAGGCAACTGGGGGCTTTTAAGACAAGCATGTTTCAGTTTTTGTTTTTTTTTTGTTTTTTTTAAATGTATGCATTCCTTTGTTTAATCCCATTTTATTGGGTACCAGCTGCTGTGGGGGAAAACCAGGATTAGCCATTTGGATGATGCATTTTCTGTAAGCTACTAGGCATATAGCTACACTATAAGCACACAGATATGGAGATGAAGCAGCCTGCTGGGGTTTACTGCAAAAAAAATGTAGATCAGAATTGACAGTACCAGTCAAAAGTTTGTACACCTACTCATTCATAGGTTTTTCTGTATTTCGTATTTTCTACATATTAGAACAATACTGAAGACATCAAAATTATGAAATAACATATGGAACATATATGGAATTATGTAGTAAACAAAAAAATTTTTTAAAAAACAATGTTTCATATTTTAGATTCTTTAAAGTTAAAGTAGCCAGCATTTACCTTGATGACGCTTTGCACACTATTGGCATTATCTT
>JAOTRR010000032.1:13288714-13300757 GCA_028570945.1 Gogo arcuatus
GTGTTTATGAGATACGTTGCCTTGCACTTACGGTCGGGTTCCCTGTGGTGGTACATGTACGTACGTTGTACGGTTGCAAAAGCCATCAAAAATCAGGTTGATGCATTACCATATTCTCTTAGGTATGGAGCTTCACTAAAAAGGTCATATGTCACCAGTGCACATTAATTAATCAGACTAGTAAAAAGCAGATGTATGCAGTAGGCAGTGGGATTCAGAATGAGTAACAAGCGCTATAGTTAGCATTTCGTATCGAAGCCCGTTGCAGTACTTTGAAGCTCAATTTGTTTAAACAAACATACCAAATAAAACAAAGTAAAAAAACCAGCATGGATTTTACTCTCTCTGGTTTTTAAATGCTGGTGAACGCTAGTCTACTTGACTGCCAGGAAAGTATGAATAAAAAAAAGCAATAGCCCTAACATGTAATCTTGTCCTAGGCACCTTGACTACTGATTTGTGCACTCCTGCACAATATGACTGGGCATCTCAGATGCTTCTTAAGGAACCAATACTTTTTCTTCATTGTAGATTCTCTGTTTTGCCTCTTGGTTATCCAGCATGATGTTTAATTCATGCTTGACAGATTCACACTGGAGTGAGAGGTTTGCTTAGACTCTGCACCCCTTCCATCAATGTTCATACAACGCTCAATGTGGAAGAAGCAGAAAAGAATCAACTCTGTTGTTGTCGCAGCAGATAGGTCACACTGTTTGGTTAACTGAAGACGCAATATTACGTTGACACAGGAACAGAAAGGGCACTTAACGAAAATACACCATACCTCACTTTTCTCCAGAAGTGAATTTCTAGTCAAAGTGCTTAAAGTTGTACAGGTTTGAAAATCAGTCGAATATAAACACAAAGACTTGCATCAGCTATTAGTAAGTTACATAATCCTTCTTAGCAAGGAGAAGGAACTACAACACAATCCATCAAGAAGATCAATCATTGTTTCTACGAATCGTTCAGATTATTAACAACTGCCTTACAGTGACAGCGATATAAACGGTCTGTCAATATTAATAGCATCAGTGTTAGGATGTACACTCAGGATTTTTCTAGCAAAAGTCATAATAGCAGTGCATGCAGTGCCTACATATTCTAGTGACTGATCATAACTGTATGCTACAAACCACACAGAAATCCTTAGGGTACCAAGGATCAGTCTGACAGATGGTTTTGTCGCAAACATGCTATTAGTATGAAAAAAACATGGTCATACATGAAAACTTAACTAGTTGCTGCATGACTGCTCAGTTTCCAAATTAGATACAATACTGCACATGTGGATGGTGCGTTCCTTCAAGGAATTATTTAAGAACTCCAAAAGCAAGTACTAGCCAGATGTTCGATTTCAGCTGTTTTCCCTGAGTGTGAGCGCCATCACAATGATCTGGCTATGTGCCCAAGTGATATCTGCTGTCATCCAAGCTCATTCTTCTAATGTTTATATCATCAAACACAATGTTATGGACAGTGTGATATGAAGGGGGTTCAGGGTAAGTCCAGGTCTTTTTTTTCTTTTTTGTCTAGATCAGGATGTCTCAATACGAGACCTGGGGGATCCACAGTGTCATGCAGGGTATTGTAGCTTCCCCTACACCCATGACTCCTGATCAAAAGTCTGGTCAGTAGTTGGTTCCCAGGGCTGAAGCCAAGAACCATTGCTCTACAAAACTGCATCCATTAAAAGGGTTGACAAAGTGCGAAAAAAATATTTTACCTCTCAGAAACATGACATTTTCTTCAAGAAACTGTGTGGAAGCCTGGCAAAACCCTTCACATGATCAAATGTTCTAAAGATTGTATTCCAATTCCACTGAAAGGCAGTAGCTATCCAAGAACAAATACGCGATTAACCAATTAGATCTTCAATATCTTTAGGTACATTGTTTTTACCACAAAGTTTGTTAAATTGGCTCCTTAAATGACATGATCTTTGCAGTAAAGAAGCCAAGGCCTAAAATGCTAAGCTAAAAATGAGCCTAAATAAAAAAAAATATCTTGGTTGTTTTGTTAAAATATACTTATGATATCTTTAATTACAGATGTTGAAGTATGTTATTAGCAGAAAAACTTTTTGGGGGCAAAACCTGGGTCATTTTTGGCTGTTTTCTAAAATTCAGCCACATGTGAGGAGTTTTCCCAGACCACCACACACAGTATGATAATAAATAGTCCTAATGACCTAATGAATGATAAAAATGATAGTAGATTAAAGGCACTATACTGATAGGAGTACCAATCTGTAAGTAATTAAGGTATCAAATAGTCCAGACGCAACAGAAATAATTCCACACAAATGGATATCCAACCAGCAAATGATGGCCATTTATGCAGTATGTTATAACCGTTCACTAAGTGGACAGCTATGCCATAAGGCTCTCCATAATTGGCCTCCAATGGATTGGTGTCATGCCTAGTTACCCACTAAGAGTGACCCTATAATTTTATGTTGCGTGCAACAAAGAACTGTGAGTAGAAATGAGATAGCCATTAGTGATGTGCAAAGCTATTCTGCACTTTGATCAATGTTTTAATGCAGCCTGCATCAAGTGGACAGGAAATCAAATGAGTGAGGCCACAGAGAGAATGCGAGCTCTGAGGGAAATAAAAAAAATTTTTCCAGCAAGTAAAAACAATGTTATGGAATTCAATCTCTATGATGTCTCTGGTTTCTTCAAGGAAAAAGTTGGGAGCTGCTGATACAACACTGCCTCTGGACATAGGGGTGGGATTTGGCTTGGTAGCTACATTACACTATAGACAGCGGTGTAGACTTTTAACAACCGAGCTAATAACGAGGTTTCAAACACAAACAACTGTAACAAATCAATCAGTGTACATTACCGGCTTGGGCAAGTCCAGGCTCAGTATCCTGCATGATGTTTTCTGAGTTCTAGCATGAGAATCAATTCAACGGCCCATGATGAAGTGTGCAGTAATTTCAATCAAGTAGATTACCGCATGACAGTGCTTTGGCTATCGAGGACTGGCATATTTTCTCATTGTGCCACTGCAGGCCACCTCAAACAAGGCTCGAGAAGGAATAAACGCTGCCAGCAAATCACTTCCTGAAATTATTTTCCAAGAAAAGTAATTTCAAGAGAAACCCATACCTAAAGCAAAGCAGAAATGAAGGTAATGGAAGTCTACATCTGAATTTTCTGGTGTCAAGAGCTTAAAGCAAAAATAATTCAGTGGGTTTTTTTTTTTGTCATTTGTATCATACAATCTGAAAGCACGTGTAGAATTTATTTTAAGTATTCTTGATGTAAAATATTCATAAATTTGTTATTTAGAGACGAGTATGGCTTGTCACGTTAATCTGAAACTGCTCAGTACAAACTGGTGAGAATGTAAGAAGGCCTACTATAAGCAACGTAAAGCATAATTCACCCCTTTTTGAGGTACTCGCTTCATTTAAGATGATGGTGGCATTCTGCAGGGTCCTGGACTAAGCCCTTTTTCAGTTAGTGTTAATTAGTATTTATTGTTATTACATTTATATTGGTACCCTTGTCTTGGGTTGGCTTGACATGGTATCAGATGTGTGTCCCAAGTTTTGGAAGTTTGGTCATGCACAAAATCTGTTGGTTTGGAATGTATAAACAGTTTGCTAGTATAAGCACATATTTGCGTTTACTACCACAGGTGGACAAATCAGTTTCCTGGGGCACTTGGGACAAGCAAATTTAGAGTCTGGGCTTTTAGTTTCTGATTCACAGTTGCCCATCAAACAAAAAACCTACTTCTTATTTCATTTGAAGACAGCATGGACACCATCCTCATGAGAAGGCGGTAGAACTGAATTGGCCATATATTGAGGAAAGAACAAGACAGCATCCCAAGAATAGCCCTGCACTGGACATCAGAAGGAAAAAGGAAATGAGGGAGACCCAAAACCACTTGTCAAACTGTGGAGAAGGAAATGAAGACCATGGACCTGACTTGGGGTACTATTCAGAAGCTGGCCCAGAACAGACAGGAGTGGAGGACCTCCGCTGCTGCCCTACATGCCAGGAAGCATAACGGGCAGAAAGTTAGTTAGTTATTTCATTTGGTATGTTTAAATTTAATACTACATAGTGGTGCAATGCATTTCAATTTTATAACTGTAGCATGAGCTACTCAAATTCCACGACCTGCTGCACTACACACATCGGTAGTGCACAAAGGTGCAAACTGGATGACAGTGAAATTTTTTTTACGATGCAGATTAATTAATTAGTGCGAGTGGATGGCAATTGATCTTTCCAGGATGAGGAACCTGCAAGTACTTGACGAAACTGCACGAAATCTAAAGCAAAGCTGGCATGTAGCAAAACATGTAAATCACCTCAAGATTTTAAATAGATTGAGAAGAAATGTATTTGTTTCTCTTAAGGCTCATTTATGCTTAACGTTAAATGCGTATATGGACACAGACGGAGTCTTTTGTCCGTACTCTCCGTTTATACGGACAAAACGGAGCAGTACCACCAGAAATCGTAGGGGCAGTGTAGCCAATATTACTTTTTTTTTTTAAATGGAGTAACTTTTTGAGAAGTTATGCAATTTAGTAAGAAATTTTAAACATCTCTGTGATGTTTACAGCGTCTACAACAATGCCTCCGCTTTTGTCCCTTTCTTAACAGGTACATTATTACAACCTCCTCCACCGTCGCCATGTTTGTCATTGTCAGAAACCTTTGCCTCTTAGCTGCCCTCTAGTGGATGTACTGATTAACATCCATGCCAACGATGTATTTGTTTTCTTACGTAAAGGGAGCATACATGAGCCCCATATGAGCATAAGCAGCTCATAGTTGTAAATTATGTGCAATTAGTGACAGATATTGTTGAATGTAAAGCGACAAAGAAAGGACTGCGATATTACCAGTTTATTTATCAGGCCGATGAGGGTTCTTAACACGTTTTGACAATGAATATTTCATAAGATTTCTGCACAGTCAAAACTATGGCTTATTTAACAAAATGCATGGCCTATTTTCACATTAGTGTAACAGCGTCCGTGCTGAAAACAAATGCTGTGATGATAGCAGGTGAGAAGTGAGCAACATGTGTAGCTTCAGTGGGAAACGCTGCAGCGTTGAGCTCATTTGTGGAGGAACAAATGTAATTTGCCTGCATCCCCACCAGTAGATGCAAAGCCCCAAATGCAATCATTAGAGTTCTCAGAGAATACCCAAAGTCAACCAACTTAAGATCTCGTACATCTATGATACAACCAACAAGCACAGACAGCCACGACCAAGTGCCCTCAATATTCACCCTGCTTGTGATGAACGTGCCTTAGCGTGCCTGCGGCATGTACTCACACACTTGCCTGCCACAAGATAGCTTGCTATTGTGACTGCCTCCATGCTAAATTATCACCACAGTGGGTGGCTCTTTACAGGATCTTCCGAGGTGAGGTATTTAATGGTGGGAGGAACATGTAGAAAACAGTTTGTAATTGATAGTTGAAAACAAGACAGAGTTATTTTTGACAGTTGGTTTTCAAAGTCTGATCTATGAAATAACAGTGGAGGAGATCATGTTGTCCATCACATGGTCCAAGTTCATTGCATTCTCTACAGTCTCACAAAATTGGTTTGGATGTAATATATGGTCCCCATTATCTAGCCTCTGTATGCATCACGTCTTCCGTTAGTTTATAGAATTACAAAGTGCATTAAGAGCAAGAAAATCCCAGTAATAATATTATCCTTTGGAAAAGTGGAGGTGTGTCCTTATAATGTTACAATTGAGGAGATGGCTTAACATCACTTTGTGACTGATGTCTCTGTAATTACCGGGGGAAATGGTTTCCATTGCATCCACTTGCCGTTCCATAACGGTGATACAAAAGCGGATAAGCTGACAAGGTGGTTTATATCAAAAAGTTTCCGACAGCTGCTGTACGTATTGAGTGCATGGCTGCGAGACGATGCACTCAATATCAAGGGAGCCGGTCGAGGTTTTACCGTTTCAAAATAACAACGCTTCTAATGTCAGCTCTTAAATTCATGGTTTAGTCTTGAGAGGCTGGCAGGCTTTGGAAGATAGCTCTACTTAGAACGTTACAATGCTTTTAAATGAAATTGCTATGTATAACGTGCATTAGTCCTTCTTTAAACAGCAAATGTTTGCTGATGGACGTGTTTTACATTAAAGCCTGTAGTGTACTCCTACCAAGTATCCATTATCCTAGTATATGTCATGTTACATCAGATTTCTGCCTCAAGGTTTAATATTGTCACTGAGAACTTGATTTTCAGAGTGCAGTATGTTTCATTACAGCACGTCCTCTAGACAGGTAGCTGTCACAGCACATTTACACTTTCAGTCATAAACATCACTTCCAGCTCTCCACAGTGCAGATGTTGCTGTGCTGGATTCAATGGCAAAATGGTCCTTCCCTTTTAAACAACAGGTCAATTGGGGAAAGTTGCTTCTTTCAACACCAACAATTTGCAAGCTGTATGCACCAGTTGCCCCTCAAAAGCACAGTCAGGAAGAAGAAACCAGAACGCATCAGAAGAGTCGCTTAGAGCTGAAAGTTACCCAAATGTCGACGATGTCTTTTCTGTCTGTCCATTACTGCAGTGCCATGAGAAAGAGGGGAGGATAGTAACAGCCCAGGATGGTCTCTCTCATCCCAAGGACTGCTCATAAAGCCATGAATGAAAAGCCTTTCACTCCTGTGGGGTGCTTTAAGAGGAAGAATTGCTCCTATGCAGATAGTGTACCTTAAGAGGTTTTATGTTGAGTGGTGCCAGAAAAAAAAGATGACATTTATTTTCTTGCTGAGCACTTAAGGGTGCTCTCCTTGCTCGGATACTAGCTTGGCTGTTGAGTGGCTGCTGGCGCTACTGCATGTGGATGTGCATTATCTGTGATTTTTTTTTAAATGCTTTCAGTGAAGGATGTTTTCACCTGCTTTTATAATGGGTCATGTGGTCAAGAAAAGAAAATGAGAAAAAGGTTAATCTATTTCTGAAATGAATAAAACAAGTTATATGTTAAAAATCAAGAAAAGCATCTAGATTTGCTTTACGTCTTTCTGTATCCGCACAGTATAGTGTTTATTAGGTATGTAACAATTTACCCAATTCACAATATTGGGTTCACAAATCTATTTTCCCCCGCAATATTTTTGAAAAAAAAAAATAAATGAAAAATTTTTATTGCCAAAAAAAGCAACATTTATTTTCCTGTTTATCAACTTAAACAATTCTTGTTTCATTTTCTTAATAACAAAAAATAAATTATTTACCCACATTTATAAAGGTTGGAGTAAAATATAATAGCCTATTAACTAAAATATTCCTTTTATTAAAAATGAAAATAAAATCAATAACAAATAGGTCTTTTCTTAATAAACTTATGAACATTTGTACTACCTCCATTTGCTTCTCTTTTTTTCAGCTTTCAGCAGTCTGTACAAAGAGAGCTCTGATTTCTTATTAAATCTATTTGTACAGTCAGTCAGTCAGTCACACAACAACTCTTCCCCATTTTAGATCTGGTATTAGAGCTATGTTACTTCCACCGAGGGTGAAGTCACGTGCATTCCCTATTGCTATTGTACGTTACTGCACCCTCTGCTGTCTGAACAACGCAACTACATCTACGAAAAACTAAGATTATGCAGCCTGACAATGATCATAATTCATTTTTTATTTCATCGATTCAAATAGTCATAAATTTGTATCGCGATTTATTGTTGCACGATATATCGTTACCTGCCTATTCTTTATACATAATTACTTTATTGGTAATATGCTAGAATCATTTTGCAAATTAACCCAATTTCTTAAAGAAATACTGTGAGTGGTACTATTTTAACCAACCTCAGCTTCCAGATATGTTTTCTAGGTTGTTTTTGATAAAAATTGAAACAAAAAAAGGACAAATTAATGCAGGTTAATCTTTAATCAGGACACATGAATTCCACCATGTGTTCAAATATATTTCAGAGAATAACAACCACAATGTGTGACTATATAACTGCAATTAGCAGTTACATAGCGATATAATTTTTGATCACATCATGCATGGCTATATGTCACTGTACAAAGAATAAAACATGATAGGAAGTGCTGACCCATTGTGTAATCAATAATCAAGCCTGTAGTTGATTATTTTTCTGTAACAGCACGTCTTGAAGTGTTATACTCCTCATATATCACAGCAATTTGCTAACAATTACAGTCATTTAGCTATTAAAAAAATGACAGGTCATATTATTTCCTCATATTTATCATCTGTTTAGTTGTGTTTAATGCTTAACCTGCAAAACAAAATATTCCCTCTCCTCATTTACATTCCAGCAGCTATAAACAGCTGTTCTCTCACCAGCTTCTTTTCACAAAGCGCAAACTCTTCTGTTCTGAAAACAATCCTATGGCGGAAAACTTCGAGCGCTGACACTCGTGACTCCTAAAACATCTCGTCACAGAAAACTTATCCCTGTCCGCAATATCAACACGTATACACTTTTTTTTAATCCATTTTTGGACAGCAAGAATTGCCATCCAAGTCCCTGTGAGGAGTTGTTACTATAGAAACGATAATGTCCAAGCTGTGCTGTACAGAAAACCAAAATTCAACAGCACAGCCAATAACAGCATCGCACCATAACTGTACTAGTCTTGTAAAGTTGATCTAACATGGACCTGGAACACCAAACATTTTATAGCTTGCAGAGGCAATTTATTATTTATCACAGCAAAACTTTTTTTTATTGTCTGTAATAAAGATTTAAGCTTATGAAGGAAAAGTAACACTGGTATCAAGTGGACGACATCAGATGTGGCAGAATATTCATATCCTAGCATTCCTATGCATAACCAAAGTGTGTGTGGGGGGGGTATGTGTTTCAGGGCTACTGAGCAATGAATACTGCTGCCCTCATGAAATAGGGGTCATAATTTCATTGTCTTGTGCTGACAACCTCTTTTAGCTCTGCTGAGCACAGCTGGCCCAACATGCGCATGATTAAAATGTGTGTGTGTGTCTCCACAACAAAAAGAGACTAGTGTTTTAGTCAGTATTCCAATGTATACTACACAAAAGCGCATAAATGCTGACCTTTGTGTTAGAAAGTGCCTTTGTTTATTCTAGAGTACAAGGATCACTGGTTAACGGCAAATGTCTGCTATATATAATACAAAAAAGTAATCATTTATACAAATAAGATGTTTAGAGTGTTGTGTTTGCCTTTATAATGTATCTGCTGTAACCATGCTGGATGTAACACTGCCTTGTTAGATCAGGTCTTTCAAACTTTCTCATGCATTTTAATTTCACCTTATATTTTGGATTTTGTTTTTTTGTTGCCACATATACCCACATTTCATTTGTAATTTCAAATCCTTAAAATGTTCCAGCATGACAATGCCCCTGTGTACAAAGTGAGATCCAGGAAGACATGGCATGCCAGGGCTGGGGTGGCAAGACTTCAAGTGGCTTGACAGAGCCCTGACCTTATCTCCACTCTTAACACCTCTGGGATGAACTGGAACGCTGACTGTGCACCAGACCTTCTCTCCCAACACTAGTGCCTGACCTGCCTCATTAATGGTCTCGTGCTGAATGAGCACTAATCCCCACTAGAGCTGAGCGATATCACTGAAAAATGTATCACAATAAAATTTCATTTCAGTCAATATTAATAATTACTGATAATTATTAGACATTATGTAGATAATCTTAATCAGCATGCACGTTACATGTTAAAGTCAACGTTACCATGACAACATGGAGCATTAGAATCCAATCAGCACATTCAGCTTTCTAATAGCACTTTTTCTAGCCTATTTAACTGATTATTAAAAGGACATTAACAGTCTGTGTACATTTGATCATTCTATTTTCGTGTCAGTAACAAATTTTTGTTATCAGAAATTGCAGATAGCTGACAAAATTTAAAAGCAATCTGTGGTTGTCGCTGATAGATAACACGCAATTTACTGAGCATTGCAAGCGGAGCGAAGTCCAATGTGATCCAAAAATCACGAGGTAGAACATTTTTTGCTGGCAGGTAACACCAGCCCTTTCCACCAACTACCACCACAAGTATATTTAAGACCCATTTCTCACTCGACTGTTTCTGATGGTGCAACCAAACAATACACCTGTTAAACGACTGGCTGTTTGCATGTCGCTCATTGCACGCTTTATTATCAAGGGATATGATAGGCTGTTTATGAGTAAGGGAGGAAGCACGCTTGGGGCGTGTTCATGCAACCAAACTTTGCGTATTCATTATATGCTTTTCTGGCAGTTTTGATTTAATACATTTAAGTGAAACTATCAAACATTGTATCGAACAACTTTCTTGGTGCGACTGATTTAGAGTCTATCGACGGTACATATCACCCAGGCCTAACCCCCACAGCCACGCTCCAAAATCCAGTGGAAAGCCTTCCCAGAAGAGTGGAGGTTATTATAAACAACAAGGTGAGGACTAAATCTGGAATGGGATGTTCAACAAGGACGTGTGTGTGTTATGGTCAGGTGTCCACAAACTTTTAGTTATATAGTGTTAGCTAGCCCAACATGCACATAAATCTCTAATGTGGTTGCCAATATATTTGTTTGACCAGGATGAAAAAAGTGTTAACATATGACAATATAGGTGGTCATTTGCCAAACAAACAAGCACACAGTTTCACACATGCAGGAGTGCATATACTACAGAAAAGCCATGGGCAGTTTGTTTTAATATCCATTCCTGATGCTTACTTTTACTTGAGGCAGATGCTCATCAAAGAGCCAGCTGTTTTTATGTCTAATTATATGGCATTAGAAAGTCAAAACTGAGAGTTTGAAAAATGCATAAAAATGCATGGTCAAGTAAACCTTGTATCGAAAACATTAAGTACATTCCAAGACAAATAAATTTCACTAAAAGTTGCAAGTGCTTTGCTACTATTGTAGCACAAGACAGCATTATACTCCAGTAACTGCACGTGCTGCTAATGAGGCAGTAAGCCACTATATCTTTACTGGTAGGAAGATAGTCTGCTGTGTGAAAACGGAGCCTGATTTCTTTATGTCTTTCCTGCAACATTTATGCAACACTTGGGAAACACCCCACAAAGCTGAGTCAACCATCTAGCATAGTTAAACACACCTTATTAAAATGTCTGCTTTGTTTGATAGTGAAAACATAATCTGCTTTACCTCTTGTTAGTTTGACTGCTTGTGAATCAAGACAGGCTTCTTTCAAAGTTGCTGCCTCATGAAATTAAGCCTGATTTATGCAATCAGGCTTCCAGTGTTTTCAGAGTGCAGTTAGGATGGGACAGAGCACTGCATTTTGCAAAGTCACTCTCCAAATTTAAGCATCCAAACTACTCGTCTATTGACTCAAGTGATTGGCCAATAGCAACATGTGGATGCATGGTGGGGAACCATCAGTGATATAGTCCAGGTTTCTGTAAGGACGTTTAAGAAGGAGTGTTCCGTGTTGGTGCTTTGTAATGATCAGTAATTTTTCCACAACAAAAGACAGTCTTCAGGACTTTGCAGTTGCTTGGTAACAAAGATCCATCTATCCATTATCTATACTGCTTATCCATCAGGGTCGTGGGGGGAAGCTGGAGCCAATCCCAGCTGACTTCATGCAAGAGGTGGGGGTACACCCTGGGTAGGTGGGGTACACCAATCTATCACAGGGCTAACACAGATGAATAACCATCTACACTCACATTCACAGCTATGGGCATTTAGCTGACCTAATCTGCATGTCTTTGGACTATGGGAGGAAACCCATGCAGGCACAAGGAGAACTCGCAGACGCCACACAGAAAGGTCCCAGTTGGTCGCAAGGTTCAAACCCAGAACCTTCTTGCTGTGAGACGACAGTGCTAATCACTGCACCACCATACCACCCCATGCATAACATAGAACAGGAATTAGCTCACAAATCTTTAAAATTATTTTGCCAGGTGAGAACAGTCTAGTTGTTTCTTAGGAACACCACTTTTTTTAAAGCCTTTATTCATCACATACATTAGAGCACAGTGAAATTCTTTCTCTGCATTTA
>JAOTRR010000032.1:13505813-13518234 GCA_028570945.1 Gogo arcuatus
TAACAAATAAATCAGACAATGCACAGGCAATTTAGTGAAATCCCCACAGTTGTGGCCTTGACCAGTCTTGAAATAAAATCCCGGGTCCTGTATGTCTGAGCCTGAGACAAGACCGAGTAAAAATGTGGTCGATTCTGAGATGAGACTGAGACCTTCAAAAAGTGATCTTGAGACTGGTCTCGAGTACTACAACACTATTACATCCAGAAGCTTTAAATAAAACATTTATAAACATATCCCAGTTAAAGCTTCTAGGAACAAGCGATTGAATTAATTGGGAAATTATTGGGTTTTGTAAAGAACCAGCTGCTAAATAACATCTTAAGTAAGATACTGATGGAAGCTTCTTCTTCTTCTTCTTCTTCTTACAATCCACTATTTGGTATAAAACACACTGGTGAACCATGAGTTATGAGCTGAATGCTAACCTGAAAAGAAGTTAAGTTTGAAGAATTGCAGTAGCAGAATAAGCGCAAAGCAACAGATTTTATCATCACACTACGATAGTAAGGCACTAATGCTTCATTTTTGCTCCCGCAAAAGTTTTCAAAAGCTAAAAAGTTCTGTGGTTAGTAACTACAGCTCATTAGAACAACTGGCTCAATTTAAACATTCTTCAAGGAGTACTAAATGTACGCTGGGTTTTTTTTTTGTTTTTTTAAACACTGGTTTGGTGGGTCTCCGTAATTGTCTGAATGAACCTAACGAGATAATGAGAGCTTGCAAACAGATCTGAAAACCTCCCCGTGTAATGTAATATGCTCCAATATTCTGGACATGCATATGTCTGGTAACCAAATCAACTAGACTTATATTTGGCGGGCGACCAATTGTCTGCTTCTCTGGGTTTTTTTAAAATCTGTTTGCAAAGATGATAACCCGAAATTGGATCCCATCTCTTCATAATCCCTGGTCCTGCTTGCCTTGATGTAAATGTATTGTTCACTGCTCCTGTTCTGGTCTTTTTATTGCGAGCTTAGAGTTATGCTAATAATCCTTGTGCGTGAATGATGGCTTTGTGTACTAATTGCATTTAACCCTTCATTTAAGGATTTTCGAGTCGTCTTTTGGCTTAGGAGAGAACTGAGAGGGTCTGCTGCAGGGATTCACACCATGATAATCGTACGTCCGTTTCACTGTTCTCAGTGCCGTTTTTGAAATCTGGTGGCCCTGAGCAAAAACTTCATTTAGACCACACACACACACACACACACACATCAACTCTGCATGATGGGGGAGTGACAAGTTTCCAATACATTGATTTGCTAACTGAGAATTTTCACCTATTATTAATCCCAAAGGCTCTCCATTAAAAATGGTGAGGATTTACTGCTGAACAGAGGTTATGTGAATGAAGGTCTTCTGCAGACAATATCCACAGATTGAGGGTGTGTTCATGTGTATGGAAGATAATCGATGGCTGTATTTGCTTGCCTTCTAGGTTGACCTCTTAGTATATTGGTACGGTATTTGTTTCTGAACTGTCACACAAGATGACATGAAGTGACAGAACACTGCAGCAGTTATTCATTCATTCATCTTCAGTGAATTGCTTTTCATTCTGGTCAGAATTGCAGTAGATCCAGAACTTATCTGGGGAACGCTGGATGGACGGCAGGATCTTGGAGCTGTGTAGCAGTAGAGCAAGTATAAATTATTTATGGCCACACATTCATCAAACGAAGTCTTTCTTTGTCCTGCAAGCTTCATATCTGACCACTCACTCATGGCCCAGATGAAAGTGAAAACCTCACAGTCGCATGGCTTTTTCTTTGCCTTCTGTGGGATACCAATCTTTTAGTTTCAACCAGATGCCATGTGAACCTTTCTGGCTAGCTTTTCAACAAAAATCCTCCTATTCATATCTGTATTTGATTTACATCTATTCATTATGTATAATGTATTTGTATTTTGTCCTTAAGCCGTGTATATTGGTGGTACGCCATCAAACTCCATGGTGTACAGGCTCCCAGTTACAAATATGGAGTTAATAGTAAGGGAAGTGAGTGCTCTCAACCTTGGCAGAAACCTCTCTGAAGACAACTATGTTATCGAGAAAGAGCTAGAGCAGCAAGACCATGCTGCTGATGGAATCTTGCATTACCATTGACCCATCTGAGCACTTGACACTGCCCCGGGTGAACTGACGAGCAAAGAGTAAGAGGCAATCAGCTGGGATATTACAAAGGCTCGGGGCCAAGGTCTTCAAGCTGAGAGTGCTGAGAATGGGAGAATATGACACATTCCCCATTTCCACCACATAAAAATAAACCAACCCCAAAACATTAAACCCTAATGCGTTTGGACAGGGGCAGATGTGTCCCATGCCACCAGAGATTCAGTGACTTTCCTTTCCACAGTTTAGTTGCATACAAGTAGGTGTAGGTGAGAAGAATCCAGGTGACTCAACTTCCCCGTCACAGCAGAAGGTGAGCAGACAAACAGCGTAACCTTCTGCGTGTTTATTTCTCCAGGTGATTTATCATGGCTGCTCTCAATCTGCTGGAGCCGTCGCATTAGCAGCAGGCGCATTTGCATATTGATTCATCAGTCATCGTCTGGACAGCTAGACTTGCAGGATTGATGTGTGGATACAGGGCCCGGGCTTCTCTCTCTGTTTACGAATGAAGAGAAAAACATGGAATATTGCACAGTAATGGCGTGTCTCAACCGATAGACTTTGTTATTTTAATTTTGTCACTTTGAATTTTAATCATTATTAACATCAGGAACGGTAGCGTTGTGTTTTACAAACTCATAAGGCAGATGGTCAAATCAAAAGGTAGCAGCTCGGACCAATCTGCTAAGGAAAATGAGTTCATTAGATTAAATTCTGCTTATTTTAAGAGTATAAATAGGAATGAACTGGCCCTGAGTTGTGGCACAGATGGTTTCATAAATAATATTAAATTTAAACAATTTTTTTTTAAAGTTTGTCAGAGGATGGATGAGTAATTTAGCAAACATGGTATTAGTCTCTGGTCTAAAATTCCACTGATGCACAAATGGCACTTCCTGTCGCAGTTATACTTCAATGTGATGTTCTTGGTGGGTTAAAACAAAAGAGTGATAACTTTCATGTGAATCACACCTGCTTTGAGATCCAAGCTACAATCATGAGAGGCGGTGAGGTATGACTAAGCCATCAGGTTCAAAGTGCTTGCGGTTTCCGCACTGCCAAGCTCAGCTGAATTATAGCACAGTCGGCTCCAATTCATTACACAGATGAAAGGTGAGTTAGCCCATTGTCTTTCCGATTTAGAAACCCTTAGCATTATTAAAGTCCTGTCTGACCTCGCCGTGCTTGATGTTTTAACCGTTTTTCCATGGCCACTAAAGTAGCTTATATTCTATTCATGATATATTTGAGAAGAGAACAGTGGTGCACTTATTCGTAAAAAGCATAGTGAGAAAAGAAATAATTAACATCACTATTACTTTATGATGTGGTTCAATTCAAGGTAATGGATTTACAATTTCATTAAAGCCAGATATCCAATGCAAATTTGTACAGAATCACATGATCAAACTTGTATGAAAAGTTACATACAGATAAAGTTAGTGATCACAGCTCAACAGAGTCCAACAGAATCTGTCCTGCTCATTAAGGTCTGTATTCAAAAGTGGTGACTTAAGTTACCAATAGCAATATTTACATGGAGAAAGTTATGTATATTCAGAGTAGGGTTATGAACATAACCCAACATAAATAAGAACGTTTCCACCTAATTTGGGTGAAATATATTTGAAATATATGGTTTCTTAGGGGGGTAGTGGTGGCTCAGTGGTTAAGGTGTTGGGTTGCTGATCAGAATGTCGGGGATTCGAACCACTGCCAGTGTTGGGCCCTTGGGCAAGGCCCTTAACCCTACCTGCTCAACCCCACATCGAGGTGGGAAAAAGATGAAGATAACCAACCAACAAACCATATGGTTTCTCAAAGTTTTAAAGTATTTTACTGGCAGAAAAACATACTTTTAGCCAAAACCAATATTCCATATTTTGGATGTTTGCCAGAATTTAGCCATTGTGACATCCAATAGGTTTAAAACATGAGTGGTTGAAACAGGTTTCTCAGTAGCATCCATCATAATGCATGGAAATCCACAAAGCTCCCCATCTTCATTGGAATTCAGGCGATTTTCTTAGGGTGAATGCATGTGTTTTGAGTGCGTGGCTTTCGAGGGAACAACAAAGTTTGTTTGGATTTGGATTTTCAAAATGGCTAACTTTGGCTAAGAAGCTGAATTGCTAACGCACTCCGTTAAGTAGCATCACGTGACTACTAGTAAACATGAAATTATACCTATAAACCTGGCTGAAGATAATTTATGCATTTTTGTGTTGTTAGCTTCTCATCTGTGAAACGAAGCACTTTCACAGATTAGTCATGTGTACAACCACTATCTACACTCTCAGACTGAAATTTTATTAAAGCTTTTTTTTTTAAACAACTTGATATTCATGTATTCAGGATCATTTTAACGGTAGATGTGATGGCATGCAAATATTGATGGCACACAAACGTACGATATGTCGACTCTCCTTTCACATGTTTCCATTTAACAGAGTGTAAAATTTTCCCAGTAGTGTTGTGTGCACTTTGAGTTTTCTTTCCTAGCCATATAAAGGTGCTTCAAGCAGAAAACTTTTTATGACCAATGGGAGATGTCCAGGCAGAGACTCTTAATTGATGCCAATTTGTCTCCTCTCATAAATTCATCATTGCGGGGTCCAACCTATGCTCTCTGGGCAGCTTTTAGTGCTCTGGGACCATAAACCATGGTAACATATTTGAACATCAATATTGCATCGGCCGCACTTTTCCAGGAAGACCTGGCCACGTTCCAACATTCTTGAAGCAGTGGCCATGACAAACTTCTAAATTTATCTTCCCAAGGTTTATAATGACTAAGGACAGGAAGTGCATGATTCCATGATTAGGGTGTCATTTATAAATAATTTTCAACATTGATTCTAAGAAAACGTGCATTTAAGTACTAAAATGTATTAACCAATTTTGGTGACAGGGTTGAGGTTTTAAAATAGAATATATAAATAGCATACACACAAAATATGGTTAACTAGCATCCATGTTAATGGCATGAGGACATTTACGCCATTCTAATGGTTTACAAATTATTATTATTTTTAATTAATAACTTGCCTTTAATTTATAATTTGTGTAACAGTGTTGTCCCTTAATAGTGAGTGTGTAAGTTAACATCTCAGTATCATTGAATATAAAGAGGAAAAAACAATGCAAAAACCTAATTTTCTTCTTCCTGTGATCTTCAGGACATTTAGATGATGCAACATCCTGTCGAACGTGTGACTTGCGGAAGATTCCAAATATTTCCTGTTGTGTTCAGGTAACAGGGTTGCGTTCATAATCCATTTTCTGTATGTGACTTCTGATAGGAATGGATAGATGGATTTTTCCACCCACGTCAATAGTATGGGTAATTTGTGTAGATTCATGACATCCTAATTAAGTCCATTTTGTAATACTATAAAATGGAAAAATTAAAGTGGGTGAATACTTATGCAAGGCACTGTAAGTCTATAATTCAACAGATAACTGTCCAGGAAAGGCTGCTGGGAAAATAGTGATAATACAAGAGAGTATTGCATTAGCTGAAATTGCAGACAGTTAATGTTGTGCTTACAACATTTAGTGGTTTGAAACTTGAGTGCATTTAGGATAGAATAATGATCAGATTACTCTGTGTGCAATTTATTTAGATAAGAAACTAAAAAGGAAATGGTAGATGAGAAGAATATTAAGCTTTTACAAAGTTCCCCACTCACCCATCCCTCTTCCTTCATCCATGACAAGATAAAACTCCATCAAAATTTTAACAAAGGGCAATTCTGGCCCTTCACTAAGAAGACATGTTTTCATAACTTTCTAATTTATTGTCAGTTAAAGCAGATTTCACCATACAAGGTCATTATTTACGTGATGAAGTTTGCATCTGAAAGTACAAGCTGGAAAATTGCTGATTTGCTTCTATGCTCAATCAATTCTGCCACTTTAAAACCTTAAACTTCTCGTTAAACACGGAACAAACGAGCATGGTGTTTTTACAACCATTTTGATGCGAGTTTTATGGTCGAATGTTATGTCTGGCAGCAAGTGACCTTAGAAACAGTTAGTCATATTTAACAATTATATGGCACTTGCTCGCATAAGTTGATTTGGTGTTTTCTTTTCTTTTTTTCTTGTTTTCTAGGAATGACATGAGTATTGTACAAATTTCTCACTCAAATCTTTGACATTGTAAAAAAAAAAAAAATGTTCCTGTGTAAATTGCATCTGGTGTCATTATAAAAGTTGTCGCCACAAGTTAGGAAAATTTTACACAACAACTAGCAACAAGGTTAAGGAGCTTCTGAAAGTACTCAGGGACAATATTATTCAGCGCTTGAATTTTAAACACTTGAGTGGAAAAAGCTACAGAGCCGTAGCAAAGACCTGTCAGTACAAAACCTCCCTGTCAGTACAACAGGTTTGTTAATAATACGCAGGTAGAAAGTTCATGATTATGTTCATAAAATCAATTAATTCAATCGTCCCCAGACACGCGCACCATGCAAAATTTCACAAAGCACTCTCAGACGAATGATAAGGAAGGTAAGAGAGAAGCCAGCAGTCACTCAAAAAGAGTTACAGGATGACCTGAAAGCAGCAGGAACAACAGTTGCACGGAGAATATACTCTGGTTAGACAAAACAAAAAAGTAGTCTTTAACAAAAATTTATCTTGTCATTTTTGGAGAAAGAAGGGTTGATCCGAAGGACACCATACCCACGGTGAAGCATGGTGGTGGGAGCGTCATGATATGAGGCTGCTTCTCTGCAAGCAAAAAAAAAAAATTCAACATGGTGGTAATAAAATTGCCAGTTAATATGATTATTTACATAACATTTCATATAAACAAAAACATGGGTGTTTCATGTTCATTAGCTTAATTTGCAAATGCAGAGAATGTCAAAGATATCCAGGAAGCCTATGTAATCATGTCATCACACTAAACAAACACACATTTTCTAGGTTTAAAGTGAGATAACGTCTCATTATTTGAAGCTTATCCTAAAGCAAACGTTCAAAATTGTAAGGATTCTGAAAGGTCTCCCTCTACATTGCAGAAGTGTAAGAAGGGAAGAAGAAGTGCACAGCTGATTAAAGAAGCACATTTAAATTTCTTCAAAACAAGCCTTAATGGAAGACAAGCAGATGACACATAAGAGCGTGATTAGTGTCTTTGTAAAACAATGATGGTGTCTTTTGTCTTGAAAGCAAGATGCCGGTCAAGAGATAAACTGGTCACGAACAACAACAAATACATTCAGGAATGATATTAAGATTGTGTGTGGAAGCTGTCTGTCTGTGAATGTGGGCGAGACTAAAATTATTGGAGTTTTAGATTTACAAACACTTTTATAAAGACCTGACATATTCAGGCAAACAGTAAATGCCTAGTGAAATGGCATATCAATAGAAATAAGTTATTATAACTACAATACATACATATTAAATGAAAATGGTTGACTAATTCGACTGCATGAAGGTGTGCTTGTGCTGTATCTGTGAATTTGTTTACTCACACATGTATGTACATCTAGCAGCAGTATTCATGGTTTTAGAGCTTAATACATGCTTTGGAGGAGTAGGTTTTGAAAAATACAACTGTTTTTAGTCTGGTTTTGTCACAGACCTAGCAACCCTGCAGAACTGAACCCACGCAGTGGGAAAGAGACCACCACACTCATTCCTTGTCTACCTGATTAGCACTTGCTGAAAAAGTAAGCATGGTGTTTTCTCCAGAGTGTGTGTGTGTGTGTGTGTGTGTGTGTGTGTACAGCTCCTTTCCCCTCTCTTGGCTCACTTACACCCACACACACCTCCACTAAGCCAGCGCAGAGCCTACACGGTATGTTCTCACTTGTTATGGATGTTCGACTGTGCTCCTGAGATTTAGAGCGGCTCTGAATATTTCAGTAGGGGACGATGTTTATTCTGTGCAGAGCAGTTATTTGAGCTGAGCACTGATTATATTATATAAAGGTGAAAATTAAACTGATGAGCCCAATGTAAACAAAGCGCTTTTTGCCAGCTTCTATTCCCTCTACTAAAGTGCAAGTAATAAATTCCAATTCAATAGGATCTGCATTATAAATGGGAGCAATTCACTGATGCCATTTAAATGTAGTAATTAATTACTGACAAAGGAAATGGTCTTAGTAAGGTGTTGGGCCAACAGAACAGCTTAGCATTGATTCTACAATTCTCTGGATCTGTACTGGACTGATGAACAGGATTGTTCCGAAATATATTCCTTCAAGTGGTGTTTTGATGATGGTGGCGGAGTGCACTTTCTAAAGACGGCTTTATGCCGTACAACTTTTGTTGTCGAATTGGACTGAATAGGGTTTGGACTTACACTGATCCACACAGAGGGTGAGAGAGTCCTTAATCTCTCTCACCAAACCTGCATGATGCATCCCAGGAAGTTGATTCAGCTTGGCAGCTCTCATCTTGCTAATCCACCCTTATCGCAATCTTGTCAGTTACAGCTTCATTGGATGCCACGACATGTCCATGCACCAGGAGTTTTCTGGAGCATCCATGATGTAATCACTGGATTGTAAAAATCATTTGTGAGGTTTATAGCATCCTAGTCTTGTCCTCAGGCATCTAGAAGTCTAAAAAAAAAAAAAAACCACAGTCTTCAGGTGGTAACAACCATTTTATCTTGAGCCGAGTCATAGGGGATCCAGAGAAAAACAGCCTAAATGGAATGCCAGTCCATCACAGCGCACGACACACACATAGGGGCAACTTTGGAGTCACCAAATTACTTCATGTTTTTGGTAGATAGGAGGAAACTAGAGAACCTACATGAAACCCACGCAGACACATTGAGAGTGTATAGAATTACACACAGACAGCATCCCAAGATCAAGATTGAACTGGGAGCATGGAGCTGTGAAGAGGCAACACTACCCACTGTTCCACCAGACCAACCCCTATAAATACATGCCAAGTATAAACAACAGTCCGTGGTTGGTTTGTTGGTTGGTTGGTTGTAATGTCAGTCAAAAGAAACATGGACAGGTCTAGCGCCCCTGCTGGTTGGTTGCAGTACAAATTTTAGCACCGCCCATCATCATGTATTTCAATCACAAAGTAGCATATTTTCCATGTCACTTTTCTCATCTAAACTGTCTTTCTATCTACAGTGTATATCTGCACAATTTTTATTTTCCTGCAGAAATTAGCTTTTAAAAAGTTATTCTACTATATCGTAAGAATGCGCGGCTACGTTTGGGAATGAAATGATTGGCAGCCTTGGCCAGAGAAGACCGGCTGCAGAGCCTGCGTTGTGCCCTGTCTGTTCGTTTCATATACCTACTTATTTAAACTTTTCTGGACACATGCACTAATACAAAATGTTAGCTATTTCTATTCAAAACATCGAGATGTTGCATAGGGGAAAAAAAAGGCTAGTTTAATCCCGCTAGCTACCTAGCCATATAGCAACTTCGATAGCTATATTATTTCAGCATTAACAACATCCAGCCAGCCAGCTATCAAAATTTGCGCAAAAGCCATTTGTTGGTTAGTGAACACATACAATACCAATAACATTAGGATGGATTTATAAATAGGGTAGTTAGTTTATAGTGTGCTCGGAATAGCCATGTGTCCCAAATAATGAGTTATTAATTCATGCTGCACTGCCAGAGCATTCCACAGTGCTATAATGAATGGGAAACATTAGTCACATCAATGTCAGCAAATTTCTAGTTCATGCCCATGTGATAAATGTCCTTCCTAGATGCATCCGTATTAACGAAATATCTCCAGATGAAACTATTTAAGCTCTCTGGATAGAGGTAATAAATAGAATTCGAGTGACCGTATTTGTCTGATCATTTCTACCACTGTACATTGGGAGAAGGGGTGGGCCTACCGAACATGTAGGTGTACTGTGTAGACTCTGGCTCCAGACCGCAGCAGAAAGTCCCTACTGTGCAGACTCTGGCTCCAAATTTGACAACATGGCTTCATTTCTATAGAAAGGAAGGCAATGGAGCCACAGAGTCCATGACCCTGATGGACAAAAACAACCAGAGTCTACTGATAGCAAGAAATCTGGTTTGCAATTCTAATCCTTGCACACTTGCATGAGCAATTTTCTCAGCAACAGAAAATAATTTGCCCTATCGCCAAGACATCACGAGTTTGAATACCAATGATGCCAAATCATGGCATCATTTTTGGCTGGGAGCCAAATATTGGTCATGCTTTTTGGGTGCGTGGGATGGCGTTACACTCTCCCCTGTTAGTCAGAGCAACACTAACCAACTGAGGGCGTCTGTGAACATAGGCATGCGGAAGAGGGTAGATAGCACTTCCCTCCGAGTGTGTTACGCTGTTCTGTGATGTAGCATGAGCAGAAATTCAAAAAGATGTGGTGGCTGGCTTCATGGGTCTTGGACGAAGCACGTGCTAACCTTCGGCACTTTCAAGTTGGTATGTGTCATTTGTCAACAACTACAATACAAATACTGTAGGAATGATTGGCTGAAGTGAATTCCTCAGACCAATCCTCTGCCCTTCAGTTCTTACCTGTATTTAATCACAATTGCAAAAATGGAATAAAAACCTTGTTGCCAATTTTTCCTGTGTTTTATTAGAAACCCAGAAAATATGAAAGCCAAAAAGGCAAGGTCTACATGAAATGGTCGCCACATGGCCACAAGAGACAAACGTAAAGCAGTGACTACAAGTGAAGGTTAGGGTAAAGACTGGGGTTAGCAGTTTTACCTCTTATAATGACCTCTTTCCAATGAAACTCAACAAAATCACTTTCGCTTATTAGAATTCCTATGAATTTTATGTGATGTCAGGGTTACCCATTCAAGTCAAGGATTCATCCTTGTGCTCCCTCAAGGACATTTTCATCCTAACCACTACTACTTTTGGCACTTTTGATCTCAAGCTCTGGATTTCTGTTAAGCTTTTCATGTATGTTGTTGAAAATGAATTTATTGATCATTCTGAAACCTGCTGTATGCTTCTCATTGTTTATACGCTATTGCATTAGAAGGCATTAGTGCCCAGCTCAAGACTGACACCAAGAATACTAAAGCAACAATGCCTGTCTTTCTAGATTGATGTAGCACGAGTATCTGATAGACTGAATATGATTTATGGCCAACAGAATCCAATTTAATCTCACAAAATTTGGAGGTATCTAACAAAAAATAGCTTCAACCTTGCTCCTAACATTAAACATTCAAAATGCACAAATTTACGGTTCTGGAACCTTGTTATGTCAACAGTTTGCCATTTGATCCTGTGAGTTTCTGCACACCGAGGAGCCACACAGGGTCAAGTTGGCCCGAAGGATGGGCCACATTCTGTTTTTCTTCCAGTTACAGTACAAAGAAAAAAGGAAGAGGAGTTTGGAGGATCATTCTTGGAGTAAAACCTAGCTGCTTTTTTTTTTTTTTTACTGCATTTATGTAAGGTATTATATAACACTTTCATCTAATGAATCTGCATTTAATGTGCTGCTTGATAAATTTAGTTTATGTCTGGAGAAACAGTTGTCTGCCCAGTAGCTTGAGGTAAATTAAGCACAATTAGGAAATTGGCTGTACTACTTCTTTATTATGCCAAAAGTTAACATAAATGTTTAGAAAAGTCAGGGCATGAAGTGCACTCCTAATAGCTGTCATAACAATAGGGTTGGCAGTCAAAGTAATTTGCTCAGAAAAGTACAAATTCATTTAGGACTTTCTAACTTTAGTTGCGATGAGTCATACCTATAGAGATAGAAGTATTTAGAAACAGAGCAAAGACAAAAAACTATGTATATAAAAACTAGAATGAGTTTGTCCTTGCACTTAAAAAAAAAAAAATGTCCGCATTTCGATGTTAGCGCAGTTTAACTAAGTGACATTACTGATTTTTGAAAATTATGCCTGGCCTTGATAAATAGAAAACAATTAATACTTATATAATACTAATGCAATGTATCAATAATTTTGAGTAGCCTGAAGGTATTCTGTTCTATAAAATATGACAAATTTGATTCCCAAACTCAAATAATTAAGACGATTTTATAGATAGATGTATTGTATTTACAATGTAAGCGATTCTTTATGTGAAAGAGTTTAACTGTAAAGTGCTTCACTTAAAAAACAAACAAACATCTAAACGTTTAATAGTTTTTAAAGAAGACAATATTGCATGGGTATCGGCTGACATTCGAGGTTTCAGTATCGATATCAAAGTTCAACCATAAACATTCAAAATGTATTTAAGACAATTAAAGATATACACTCCCTGGCCATTTTATTAGGTACACCCATACACCTGCTGTTTTATGCAGTTATCTAATCA
>JAOTRR010000032.1:13540679-13550844 GCA_028570945.1 Gogo arcuatus
TATGTTTCTATCAGAAATAATAGGAATAGTTTTCTTGAAATTATTGCGATTACACACTTGATTGTCTGAAGACCTCCACCTATTAATTTTTTTTAAAGAGAAAAACAGTGTTAAAAGAAAAACTTTAAAATGACGCACCCCCTCACAACTTCTAACATGGAATAACCCAATCAGACCGATTTCGCATCTATCGGAGTCCCTATTTAGTGCACCCCTGAAGGGCCATATGACGTTTTTCTAAGCGCCCTGTGCGCTCATTAGGTCGAATACGGTCGGGGTGGGTGTGTGTGTGTGTGTGTATGTATGTGTATATATATATATATATAAATTGGATGGAACAGTGACCTGTATTCCAGGTGGGATGTTGTAAATTATCTGTATAGTGCCGCAGTCTGGGTGGCCAGGGAGGGATTGAGGGATGCTGTATATTTCCATCTTGCCCTTTGGTTGAGTGCCAGTCTTTTCGCCATAGATTGTCTTGCAAGAGGGGCACTGCAGGCTGCCGTCCTTTCATATAACAGATACAGCAGTCAAAAAGTGGAAATATATACAAGTACAGCAGAAAGACTGCACACGAACAAATATATAGTAATTTCAAAATAACATACTTGTCCAGTACACACATGCCCATAAAAATATAAGACACTGTTTTAAGGCATTTTCCCACTGTCCATAAAAAAGAGGACCAAACAGATGAAGTGCAGTATGAAGAAGTGAGGACTTAAAAGAACAGTTTGGATTAACACTGTCTGATCGTCTTATGGCGTGTGTCCATATAGCGTTTTATTTTCTGTCAGAAAAGCACTAGCAGTGCGCTGGGGAACACTTCATCCCAGCGCTTCATCAAAAAAAGCGCTCCCACGCTGCACGTCGGTTTTGTTTCTATGACAACAATATTTTGAAACATGTCAACACTCTAACCGCCGTATGATTGGTTGTCTGAACAGGAGCGACAGTGACGACACCAGCGCCTTTCTGAAAAGTTCAGATTTTCAACTCGAAGTGCTCAGATTAAAACGCTACATGGACATGCATCCTTACAGTGATGAAATGACTATCATTAAATTTTGTCAAGTATAAAAAAAGGAAAATCCACACCATGTTGGGATTAAAATAATTGCATGTTTCAACTCATTTTGATGACACTAAGATGAAGCAAAAATAACACTGTAGGGACATAAGTGTTTCTCATACATCTGTGATGATACTTGGGTGGGGCACCCAGATATATTATTATTATTATTATTATTATTATTATTATATGAAATTGTATTGATTTTTATTTTATTTAATGATGCATTCTGATAAAACAGCACACCTTGTGGCTGTGACATGAATGCAGCTTGGGGTTAGTGGAAGGAGAGATAAGAGTAAAAGTGAAAGAGTGAGAATGAGAGTGACAGAGAGAGAAAGAGAAAGAGAAAGAGAAAGAGAGAGAGAGAGAGAGAGAGAGAGAGAGAGAGCTGAGCAGCATGCTTTCATTTTCTGCATGCTTTGTGGCTATTGTGGTGCACATAACCATGACCAATCATCACCAGCAAAATAACAAAATCCCCTAGAATTCAGAAATGCTGGACATAAATAACACAAGAACACTGTGAGCTAATGCAGAACCTCACAATAACACTGCCTAGCAAATGAAGAGGAAATGATAAACGTATTTATGGAGTATTATTTCAGGAGTCCACATAACGACCGAGTCAGAAACTCCGCTACAGCTGAGTGGACAGACACAGTATGACTGAAAATAAAGCTGTCCTGGTTATTTCTAATATCCTTCATTATATTCTATGTACATGTAAAAAACCCTGACCCCAGCCCTGTGGGAAACGCTAATAAAATGTTAATCAATAATAATAATAATAATAATAATAATAATAAAACCTCTGAGGGGAAAAAAGTACAGCTTTTTATGCCATTAAATCATTGGGCCTCATTTATCAAGCTGTCTACGAATAGATTTATGCTTAAATTGTTCATATGGCTGTTTACACAAAACAAATTTGGTATTCATCTTACCATTTGTTAGTGCATTATTACATATGGATTGCGCCGTCAAGTTCAAATCGCTTATTTTAAACAAATAAGGCTAGTTGTTCAATTAAGATGAAATGCCAGTGTATAAAAGGAAGATGCACTGGTCTGTGCAGACGGAAGCCCTAAGCCGAGGCGGTGCAAATGACAGAACTGATATTACCTGAAGATGTAGCACATGATGCCCTGGAGGCAATGGATATTTAGACCCTGGAAGGTTTTTGTTTTTTTTAACCTGTAGGATGAAAGCTGGCTTATAAGTCGGTTCCATTTCCCACAGAATCTGGTCAAGCAGAGAAACTCTGTAGAGTTTTTTGTGTCAAACCATTTTCTTTTGACCTCATTTATACTGCACTGGATGGATGGCACCAAATTGACCTCCGTAACATCTCTACATATTTTGTCCTTTTTAGGTGCTGTATAGCAGCTAAATAATATTTTTATTCTCGTAAATGTGAGTCAAAAGTACTTTAACTTCTGCCTCCGAGAATTTCTTCTTTTTTGGCTGCGTAATTTACGAGTGATTGCTTTCTTTTTTTTCTTTTTTTTTTTTGGACAAGGCAAATGTTGCATCAATCAACCTCAATGTGTGACATGGTGTGTGTAACTAATCATCCCATACTACCCATACATCCCATTAGTTCTTGACCAGATATTTAAAATGATACTGCTGGAACCACTGTGCTATGTTCAGTACTGAAAGCGTCATACCTTGTTGCCATTGTTGTACATAGCCAGCATGCAGAGCATGTGTAAGGTGTGTCCACACTTGGTGAACTTGCCCACTGTGCTGGGCTGCAGGGCCTGGCTGCCTCCTTCAGGGCTGTCGTAGCCGGAGGGACACGACAAGCGCTCCATGCAAATCATGCAGTCCTGAAACGACACGACATGTATCGTTTTCCCCAGAGAAAGCAAATACACTGAACTACAGTAACAAGGAATGACTAAATTGCATTACGACTGCATGAACTCACAATCAACCTGTTACCATTTAGCCGAACAAGAGACTACATTTCTATTTAATAAAGGAATAAAACACTAGTGGTGGTACACAGTGCTGTGCTATAACAGGAAATAAACGAAGGGCTCAGAGGTGCGTTCTGTTTGTTTAAGCAGATGATGATGCATCTCATACCTCATCAGGAATCACACGCACTTCCTCCATGTATTTCTTAATGACTTCTTCGGGTTTCTGGGCAGCTGAGGACACACAACGGAAACATTTTATACACATCCAAAAGCTAAGCATCCCTTCAGTAGGCTGAAGAATATACACAAATTTGTCGCAGATTTACAGCTCAGAAAAATGCAAGATCATATTCTGATAGACTCTCTGTGACAACGTGAAAAAAAAGAAAAGCCTCACTGCGCATTAAGAGCACAAACCACGTGGGAACTCTGTACAGTAAAAAGTGCTGTGCTGAGACGTTAAGCAGTTTAGCAAGGCGTACTCTGGGAAAGTGTTTCGCTTTCATTGCATCAGCACCGCTTCCTGCATGCACAAATGACCCCGACGTAAATGCGATTACTAAAGACAGATCATCTGGTACCACTTTCCCAGAGTAACGGTCAAGCTATAGCGAGTTATTTGATACGCAATAAGCAGCAGTTCATGTCCCCTGGGTCCTAGTGCACTTCACTATACATGTTCTAAGCACAAGTTGAGCGAACTGAAGGCAACGCTGAAATAACCGTGTTGACACTGACATGGTTTTGTTAGCGGATATTAAAAGGAAGTGGGTTAGGCTTGCTTGTAAGTGTCAGTCTTGTCTGAACCTCATCAGATCTCCCTGATTTTAAAAGCGGCCAGGAAGCGCATAGCATGGTTTTGACATGTGACGTATGTTATGTACACTGCTTAGGTTTCGTCTCACAGGTTTAAGGACATGCATGTCACAAGCATCACAAGCAAGTAATGGACAAACACAAACACAAAGTGATGCAGGCAGGGCAAAAGGCGGAGGGAGTGAGTGAGTGAGTGTGTGCGCATGCGCAATATAACGTTCATTACTGTACAGACCAGCAGTGAATGACAAAACCTAACACCACACACATACATATTTAGGTAAAACTAGAATTTTCTGCAAATAAAAAAAAAAAAGAAAAGAAAAAAAAACACTGCAGAAACAAAACAAAACGGTATTCAGAGCAAGCAGCACAATCAATCATGTGAAGAGAATAAAAGAGGGGTGTGGGCAGTAGGGGCAGTTCAAGGGTGCGGGGTTAGGTGTTGAAGTTTGGCACGGCTTAGCTACCTGTCCTGTGCTGTCTCTTTGCCCTCTTAACGGAGCTGGCCTGGGCTTGGTTGGGCCTGCCGGAGGGGCTGGTCATGAAGCGAACTCCCAGTCCTGTTGCTGACATCAAAATGGAAGCCATGCCTGGCCAGCCAGCCCCGAGAGCCAGGCGGAAAACATGCGGGGGGAGGGAAGGAGGGAGGGAGGGAGGGAGGGAGGGAGGGAGGGAAGGAAGGGGGAGGGGGAGGAGGGGAGGAGAGGAAAAGTGATGAGCCAAAAAGTGGAGCAGGCCAACCACAAGTGAGGGGGTGGTTGCATGCTGTGATGAGGGTATGAGTACGGAGCATCCTTTGACGGTAAGGAAATCTGACAGCGAGTGTCATCCACCTGACTGCGCTTTAGTGTGCTGTAAAGTCAGACTTTGAGAAGTTGGAGCCCATCTGGCTTGCCACAGAGGGCGGCAAACGGCTCGTTATCCTAGTTCTGTCTTTTGCAGAGCTCCTCCTTTCTTGCTGATAAACTGCAGATACCTCAATTCCCCCAAGATCCTGTCAACTCCAATCCTAAAACTATAATATCTAGGCTGTTGCATGACCTGGTGGTAAAATCAGACAAAAAACTGGTAATACACAGCACATTCGCATAATGTATTCAACAAGAGCAAAGCTGAGATGAGGACAGCTTTTGTATGTTATTAAAAATGTATCCAGAACAAAAGGCTAGAACATACCACGTTCACGATGATGATCTGGGCTCATGAGCTACGCTTGGACCAGTTGGGAAACTTCTGGATTTTTTTTTTTTCTATCACAATATCTGAGCCAAGTCAAGGATACACACTAATCTACTTGGCAGGGGAATCTTCGCCTGGTTCACTGACTGACTGACTGACTGACACTCACAAGAAAGACGACTTCTGCAATGGTACAGATCAAAATGTACACTTGGGAGGGTAGAGGAACTAAAGACAAAGACACATGGAAAAAGCTGTTTGATGGAGATGTGTGTGTACAGTACCTGCCAGGGCTGCACTCACGCTGCTGGAGCCATTCAGCTGTAAGGGAATAGATGGAATGCTGTGGAAATAAAAATAATCATCATCAACTGTTAATGATTTAATAATGACACCATTCATTATTAGGATTTACGCCACAGTGTAAAAATCAGAGGTTTGCCCTTTTCCCACCGCGTATAATGCTTACAATCTTCCACGCTTCTTGAGACAGGCGTCAGTTTTAACACTAGATGGAGCTAAAAGGTGACCAAGTCATGAACCATGTCTATGGATTTGCTTAAAGAATTAGATAACGGTGTTAAGACTGGATACGGTCATCAGTACAGGAGATTTCCTATTATACCCCTTCAGTCATACCATGTTAATTAATTTCATTTTTATTGCATCGGTGACTGAGGTTGCACTGGTGCACTTGACCGTGTAATTTCCCTAATGACACTCTCTCTCTCTCTCTCTCTCTCTCTCTCTCTCACTCTCTCAACAGCCTACTGTTAAGATGACTCATCACCATCAGGATGTAATAAAATGTAATAAGCCATAAACATTTTGTACCAACTTAGCATGTGTTTGTAAACTGTTCTTCATGGGAACATTTTTCAATTATCGCATAAATGTCAGGTGAAATGTTTCGTTTAGCCAAACATGTGCCTGGCAGCCCAATTTCAAATGTTACAATCAATCAATAAGTATTTACCAATGATGGATTAAGACTATATACATCCCTATCTATAATTTAACTGTACAGTCATATTTTCTACCTGATCAGAATGTACGGGCATGTCAGATGGCGTAAGGATTAACAGCAGTGTCTCGATGCCAATGTAAACAACTCCTTGACAGTACTAGTGCTAGAAAAGCACGTGAAACATCCACTGTCATTCCTTCAACACTTTCGTATTCACACAAATCGCGAGTCATGAACGTTGCATGGTGTGTTGGTTTATTTTGTGCACACTACCAGAGGCTCGGTGGTCACAGACAGCGGTCTGCAACTTATTAACCATTTAGAGTTGTGAGTTTGGCTGGTGAAGCATGTCAAGATCACGTTTTTCCATTTATAACATTGAAAGATGCAGGTTTGCTCACACTTAAGCACAACGAGGCTGCGTAAGCAGGAAAGAAGTTTGATAGCACCTCTACCAAATACAGTCCACTCCACCTTCAATCAACAAGAAGAAAATTCTGAAATCTCTTAACTAAACAAAAACATTCAGGTTTCAAAAACATTGAATTCAGTGGTAAATTCAGCACAGTAGCTACAGACAACAGTAAGAAGCTCATGAAGCAGGAAAAAAAAAAAAAAAAAAAAAAAAGTGTTGACAGGAGCTTTACAAACGAGAAGCAGAAGTTTAACACTCTTAGTGTCAGATGAGTGTCAAAAGGGAAGTTGAGTCAAATCCAACTGATCTGACACCAGAAACGTGCAATCCTGTCTTCTATAAGAGCATCAAAGCAAAGGAAGGGAGAAAGAGGAATGCAAGAGGAAGAGAAGCTTGCTGTTTAAACCAACCGGCTTATGCACACTATCTTCCAACCATGATCTTACAGAACCCCAACTAAGTTTAAACTCGGAACACGGGCCAAACAGCCAGTATTCAAGGTCAACATCTGGAAATACTTCCATCCCAATTATGTAATCTCACCTCAAGCCATTGGGAGTAGTTGGAAAGGACTGCACCGGCCCTGGAGGCTGAGCCATAGACGTAGCTGCTGGGCTCCAGGGTCCTCCCCAAGCCACGTTCCCTACAGACAGCGGCCTTCTTGGATACGGTGAGTATGCCGAGGATGGGCCGGCTGCAGCTGAGAAAGAGTGGCGCGAGCGGCCAGGCATGGGTCCGTGGCTCAAACACTGCTGGCAGGTGCACGCTGGGCCCGAGTGGATGACTGAGCCCATGCCCGAGGCTCCTGCAGGCGGGTATGGAGTGCCGGACTGCCTGCGCACGCGCCGCCGATACCCAGAGCTCTTGTTGACCTGCTCGAGCGATGTGAAGTCCACCACGTAATTATGGCCATGCGGTCCCAAGTCAGCTGTGGCCTTGCGTGCTAGGTAACTGTGCTCCAGCAAATCAGAGGTGTGCATTTCATATGCTGTCCAGCCACCCTCATCATTGGCCCATTCCCAGAGCACCCCGTTGCCCAGTCCAGACGCCTTAGGGAACAGGCTGCGCCGCACCGAGCGGACCTTACCTGCAGGAAAAAGATACACCAAAGCTAAGAGTAGCACAGAGAGACAGATTGGGCGAGAGGTTGTCCAAGATGGGCAAGTTGCCAACAAAACAAAAATTAGATTTTTTTAAAATAAATTAAATGATACCGTAGTGATTGTGTGTTAGTAATCATCATGATTGTGCATTTGACTTGCAAGTCTTTTAGTCCCTATTTGCTCTTCCTCAATTGAAACAAAAATAGTAGGCAGAAATACAACTATTTGTTTCCTTTTGCTTAAAAATGCAAAACATACCTAAAATTACCATGCATCTTCTTACGTACTATTTTTAAGTTCAACTTCAATGAGTTACTCTAACCACTATCCTTCCTGTCTGAACCTGAAGCACATTTCCTGCTATTATTTCCTCCCTCGTCCATCCTGTTCTGTCAGCAGAGTGTGCAGGTGTCACAGGTCTTTCGAAAACAAGGTCACTATTGTGGTTGAGACATTAAAGAGAACGGATAGTGCTGCTGTACTGCGTTTGACGCAATGGAAAAGGCCAACTGTCAGAGATTTTACCAAGTCAGCAGAGACTAACAGTTGTGTTGGCCTTTATCTGTATTGGCTCAGGTTCATTGTGGATATTATAGGCACTCTCTTTTTACTGATGAAAATGAGACATCATTTCTTTGGGAAATACCTAGCACAGTCACGCTGTACTGACTCTCCCAAGTCTCGGATTAAAACCTAACCAGTTTACTTTAACAGGGTTCTTTCCCAGACACAACAACAGAAAAAGGCATCCAAATGTTTTTGAAATTTTTCTAGATTTTCCAAGAAGCCACTAGATCAGCTGTTCTCAATTTTGGGTCAGTCACACAAAGCCAGGAGGCCTGTTATTTATTTATTTATTTACTTACTTACTTATTTGGTTACAGTGAAGAAAATAACAATTTGCCATGACCGAGGTTATTATATGTTCTTGTAGTTATTACGTCCGCCAACTTTGTTGGAGGAGGTTGTTTTCACCTCCATTTGTTTGTTTGCCTGTTCCCAACGTAACTCAAAAAGTAGTGAACGGATTTTGGTGAAATTTTGAGGAAAGGCAGGCCATGGAACAACTAATTAGATTTTGATGCAAATCCGGATATGTATGTAAACATAGTAAAGATCTGGATATCCTAATATGTGGCTTGGCGGAAGTATGCACTTTACCAAGTGCCCTTCTAGTTATCCTGTTTGACTGGTCACATGAATTAAATAGCTTTAATCCAAACCTCAATAAAAATGAAAACAAATGGCCATATAAATAATAAATGTCAACTGCTTGGTTGAAAGTTCAGGAATAAAATGCTATATGGCTGAAAAACAGTGGTGTAAAGAACACTTAAAATATCTGTAGTGAAGTGGTGGTAGCATGGTGGTGGTAGCATGGTGGTGGTAGCGCGTCACTAGTCCCTGGTTCAGATAGCAGAATTTACTTCATAGTTAAAGGCTGCAAAAGGTTTGCCCCAAGAAGTTAAGGTGTATTATGTAATCTAAAGGGGTTCAACATATGTATTGGCACCCCATCAATAAAAAGTGTCCTAATAATGAAGCAGGAGAAACACAGCTCACGGTTGAATGAGATGCTTACCAGTGTCCTGTCGGAACTGTTTGAGGCTCGGGATGTCGATGATGTAGGCGGCCAGACTCGGGTCGCTCTGCCCCAGGGAGATGGTGGTGACAGTCGGGCCTGCGCTCCGATGATGCTGGAGACACTGCTCTATAAAGCAGCTCACCTGGCCGCTGTAGGGCCGCCACGAACCCGCATCATCCAGCCATTCCCACACCGCCGCCATGCCCTGCGCCTGTCCGCCCGCTCCGGATGAGGACGCAGACAGGGACGGGCCGCTCCGCGAGCCGCTCACGCCAGAAGAGAAACCGGAAGCGGTGGCCATTCCTCCGACCGGTTTCGTGTTGAAACGCTCGCGCAGGTGCCAAAAATAGCTAAATTTTCAAAGCGAGCTAACAACCGTCACACCAGCTAACCAGGTTCATTTGAGGAGCCGGGAATATGTTCTATCTGAATAACCCAGCTTGTTCACGTGTCTATTAAACACAGCTCCTCTACAAAGTGTTTTATTCTCGCTAAAAATCAGCTCGCATCTTTTACGGCTAAGCTAACTCAGCTAAATTAGCTATCGAACGTTAGCCACCTAGCGCCTCTTTTCCTCAGTTCTTCACCGACAATCTAGTAGTTTAGCTTCACAGCGCCAAACCCTGAATAAATGACCCGGGTACAGTGAGATAAACTATTGAGAAAACCATTTTTCTCTTTTATATGTTCCTAAGGTGTTAATAAATGTCCTGAAGTGTCCGCTGCTGTGCTCGCTGAGGCGTCACTAAGCGGAGTCCAAAACAAACGCAAACAAAAGCGCGAAGCCAGCGACAGTGTGCTCTCCCTAAACAATAAACAAGCCCCCTGAGGAAAGGAAACTATACTGACATTTTTAAAAATCTAATCCATTATTATTATTATTATTATTATTATTATTATTATTATTATTATCATTATCAGTAGTAGTAGTAGTTCTATTACTACCAGTATTGTTGTTTTTTGTTGGTTACTACTCCCACCACTAGTATTGTTGTTGTTGTTGTTGTTGTCGTCGTCTTGTTCTTGTTTTTCTTATAATAACAACAACAACAACAATAATAATAATAATAATAATAATAACAATAATAATAATA
>JAOTRR010000032.1:13551105-13561556 GCA_028570945.1 Gogo arcuatus
GAATTAACAAATCACAGATTTTTGTTTTTATTGCATTTTGGAAAATATCCCAACTATTCTGGAAATCTACTACTACCAGTATTGTTGTTTTTGTTGTTTACTACTCCCACTACTAGTGTTGTTGTTGTCTTCTTCTTCTTCTTATTATTATTATTAGTAGTAGTAGTAGTAGTGTTTGCCTAGAATGTGCATTATCAACATTTTATTTCCTGAAATAGATATATATTAAAATGTGCTGATTTTAAACAAACAAATACATAAGTAAATAAGTATTATTTCTGTATTCTTCGCGTATATTTAACATCGTCAAAAAAAACCTGCTCGTCTGTGTAATGCTACAGAGTACACCAGCAGATGGCTCTGTAAACAGATTCGTGATTTATTGAGAACAAGGCTGAATAATCGATGCTTAAATCAATGCCGTATTTAGAGCTTAAAATATTTCTATTGAAATATATTGTCTCACTTTTCACTGAATTATGAAATTATATAAATAGTCACCTTTACCATCTGATTCCTTGGTTAATTGCAAACAAATTAGGAATTTGGACCATTTTGCTCCACCCACTTATATTTTGGGCTAATTTGAATAATTTACAAAACCTGTTTGCTATAGTCCTAGGATTTTCACAGATCTTCAAAACATGGCTGTAACAATTCAAAGTAAATTCTGATCAGACAGCAATAAATTCACACAAACCTTTAAAGCGATGTTTAGGACAAGGTTCAGATGATGCCTGCAAATTTGGGGGCGTGGTCATCAACAGGGGGCGCTGTACAGCTAACATTTAAACTTCTTACAAACCTTAAGTCAGAACAAGCTGAAATTTGGTATACTGTATCTTTGTGATAATCTGTAACCGGATTTCTAATGATAATTTGAATATTTGAGAAACATTGGCCAATCAGCTTTCATCAGGCATTTGTCAGGGTTAGAACTGAGCTATCATCACAAAACCTATGTTGAACAGTATGAGTGATACATAAACAGCATGTTCATCTATGATCTCTTTAGTGTTCTATGCAACTTGTGACAATTTGTGACAAGGCGTCACAAATGGTGAATGGACCCCAGAGATCACCACATGTGGCACTAATTCTATTTTTGCAGTTGTACAAAATGATTTTGAATACTACAATAGTATACTGTTCTTTACATTCATGCAGAAATATCTACTTGCAATGGAATGAAATGTGTTATGGGTATTTATTTTAAAAAAATATCCAGTGTGACATCTTTAATGCACCATCACACTCAAATGCAGTGAATGCAAGGCAACACATTTTATTTAAAAGGCCTAAATGGCATTAAAGTACAGCATATATAAATACTGGTGATTCCAGAGACAGTCCATACTGAATAACATACCAGTCTTTCCTTTACATACAATACATTCGTGGTGTTTTTCTCTGTGAAATATCATCCTCCATGATCCATGAGAGTAGGAGCAACTTACAAGGCTATAATAATAATAATAATAATAATAATAATAATAATAATAATAATAATACAAAAAGCCTTTAATTGGAATATGTTAGTGCTATCATGTTAGAGTACTCCAACTCAAAGTAATCAATGAAGAAAAAGGAAGAAAAAAACCCAAAACAAAATAATACAAAATAAAAACCTCTCCCGGTACATACAGTAGCTAATCATTTTAGTGTTATCAGTCATGGAATTCAGCACATAACACTTTGTACTGAACAGCTTACATTCCCTGGATATACAAATTCCTTTACTTTTATTTAAATAAATAAATAAATAATAATACAACATTCAGCTATGAGTCAAAGCCAGTTACTACAGGAGTAGTAAGCAGTATGCATGTGTTCAGCACCAGATAGGGTTCTTCATCCCATCAATAATTGTGTCTAGTAATAGACACTTCCCATCAGAATCCATTTGTATTATCCTTAATGAGAGTGTTAGTTCATGATTGCTTGCAGGGCCTCATGTACAGGGCAACTGTATAATGCAAAGTAATGCATTACTCACTAGAAAATTAAAATACTCCTTTTACAAACAACCTTCTCAGAAATAAAGCACAACTTGACAAATTGGAAAGTGACGATCTGTGTAATTTCGCAATTAAGCACTTGGCATCCGGAAAGCACGATGAGCACCTCTTCGTTCTGTTCATCATCGCACTCGAGGAGTTCATGATTGCAAGCTTCCACGCATGAGTTCAGTATACAGCGTGATCCGATGCAGAGCTCCAGCTGAGGTGAAAAACGGATACAGGTTCTCCCGTGTTCTTCTTAGTATTTAACCTTCCCTGGAACTTGGACATTCACTCCACTGTAGTCCACCATGTACATGGGCCATTGCTAATGAGAGAGAGAAAATATACAGTGTTCATACAGCCCGGGGATGGGGGGGTGTGGGGGGGTGGGGGTGGGGGTGGGATCACCATAATTCAGAATTAGAAGCACGGAATTAAACTATCAGTGTCAAAACAAAGGTTAGTGCATACCATCACTGGAATCTGATTGGTGGAATTCGCAGGGTCTGCTCCTGGAGGCGGGGCAGTTCGACTGTTATCCAGCACTCGTTTTCGTTTGCGTCGATTGACTGTGACTTCATTTCCTTCTGCAAGCAATTGGAAAAAAGGTATAACACATTCCAAATAATTCTTCCATATTTCTGTTGCTGAATGTACTGGGATAGGGGTTGCTTAGACTACTCAACTAAAACAATCACCGTTTGTTGTTTTGTGGGACGGAAAAAACTGTGAGGCAGCCAGTAAAGTAAGCAGATGAAATGTATTTTGCTAATCTAAATATTTTACACTGGATCAAGCCAACTGCACACTGTCAGAAAAGTTTTTTTTAAATGTAGCATTATTACTTAGATATCATGTCGTATGAAATGAAATGTAGAGGTTTTGCATGGGATTTTTTTTTTTTTATCTCAGCCTCATTCTCCCCAAAACAATTCCCCAACAGTTATTTTTGTAGACCTATAAAGCTAAATAAAACTGAAATACCACTCCTGCACTGTCACCAGCACTGTCTGAAAGTGCGTGTTCAGAGCCACGGGTTGCACATCACTTTCCAATGCCACTCAGCTAGTTTTGAGCGCATATTGCCGACAGAAATCTATCTAGAACATGGCTATGGCATTTCAACCCCCGCCCCCAGCTCATTATCAGTCAGGAAAAACCTCCTAGACGCTGTTGTACAGCAAGATCCATGCAAGGAAGAGCGCTCACTGAGCTATAAAGACGGCTCTGGAGGGCTGACACACGAGCTTCCAAGCTGCGCGCTCTCAGTTCCGGAATCAACATTTTTCAGCCGAGCCTCCACAAAGATTACTTGGAAATATTTGGTACATTTATTGCGCTGATTTATTTGTTTTTCATCATTAACAGTGTGGCCTAAAAAGTAGTCAAGCTGGAAATGTATTTTGTAGCCTGTATATGGTTTGACATGTGCTTTGCTATTATCAGCATTTAACTGCACAAAAAAAAACCTACATCAAATAGACACACAATCATTTTTAAAAATTACTGGTTGACTAGTAAAACCGAATAGTCGGACAACACCCAGTATGGGAACATACCTGAACTTGAAGTCTGTGGACAAAGCTGTACGAAAGGCCTAAAGAGAAAAAGAAAAACACATTAGATAACACTATACTAACATAGATGGATGTATATACTGCACTTAAATGAGACGATCTATACGTACTGTAGAGGTGTTTTGATACTGACAGTGATGTCATCTCGAGCCTGAAGGATCTTCTCCAATCGAATGATGTCGTACGTGTTAGGATTTCTGAAAGGAACATCTTCTGGAAGTCCGCACACCTCCAGAGAGTCGGGACTGGCTCGGATCAGCTTGTATGGGACCACGACAGGTCGATCCAGACCTAGAGCTTCTCCTAAACATATAAATGTGAGAGTCATAAGCTTGTTTGTATTATAAGCATAAATGATATAACTGTATCTGTATACTGACCATATTTCTTATTGAACAGCTCTTTCACTTGTTCCCTCAATATGACTTTTTCACCCATACGATTGATGTCTTCGTCTTCTGCTATATAATAATGAACACATTTTTTGACTCGTGTTACGTCACAAATCTAAATTTTATTTATGGCGTCACTAAATGAAAGCGTAGCTAACGAAACCGACGAAATACAACGTTCTTACCACTTATCGATGAGTACGCTTTCTTCAATAAAGTGATTCTTCTTGGTGCTAATAAAGAAAAGCAAAGAAAATCCGTTGAGCACTGAAAACGAAAACATCTTAAACAAACATGCTAGGTGTATAAGCATTCGAGCAAGCTGTGCTAATGCAAGCTGGACTGTTTTTTCAGCAGGGAATAAAATGCAACAGATTGTTAAGAGATTTGATTAAATAAATAAAATGGTTCCAGAATACGTACCTGGTTTTGGGATAAGTCCTTGGAAAGGCCTGTAAAGACAAAACAAAGGGCTCATCTGTTTAGATTTTTAGATAGAGATATCTTAGACATTAACTATCTATCCTTCTTTTCTTTAAAAGGCTCCAAAAGTCTGGGTTGACAATAAAGAATATTTTTTATCTTGCCACTTTATTAAAAGCTTATACCCTGGCATTTATTATTAACTATAATGAACTAACTATAAATATTCTTAGCTGTTGGAGAAATCTGACACCCCGTTTTAATAAAACGCCTCGTGTGTCATTAAAACGGTAACACATATACTCCTGTTAATTAACAATAACAAAAGACTCTCATGCTGTTGGGAGGGGGCAGTCAGATAGGAAGCTATGAACTAAATGAATATGAGCGATACAGCTTAACTGACTACTTTCCTACTTTCTACTCTAGTTTCATCATCATCATCATAAAAAAAAAAAAAATCTGTCTCACCTCATAATGGTGAAAGAGATCTTATCAGCCACGGCCAGTATCCTCTCGAGGTTCTGTGAGCCGAACGTGCAGGGTTTCCTGAAGGGGATTCCTGGCGGCAAGCCCTCGATGATCACCGAGCCGGGGTTGCTCTTGATCCTCTTGTAAGGCACTTGCACGGGATACTTGATGCCCAGTGCCTCGCCATACTTCCTGTTAAACAGATCCTGGACCTGCTCCCTCAGTGTGTTGGCCAAGTCGATGCGAGATAGTTTGGCCTCTAAGCTATCTGTGAATCATGACAATGAGACAGACATTAGGCCTAGAACCTTATAAATGTGAACAGTGTGTAGAATAAAAATGTCTGGTCACTTGATTACCCAAGAATCCAGGTCTCTTGGAGGCAGGTCCAGGGTCTTCTGCCAGGTTGTCTTTAGGATCACATTCTGCTGTAATGAATAGAAAGGTCTCAGATTTGTGTCTAAATAAATGGTAGCTATAATTCTGAAAATATTTACCTGGATCACAAACTGGCTGAGAGGCAGGCTCATGCTTCAGTTGAGTTTCAGTTAGCAAATCTGGCCTGGAAGTCAGACAAAAATCATTTCAGGAATCGAACAATATTCTTTTCCTGTTCCATATTTGGAATACTGTACGTAAACTGCTTTTGTTTCACCCTGAATTTTTCATCAGATACAGAAATGTGCTGTAAAATCTATTTTCTTTCACTTTTTTTTCACCTTTTGATAACAAACTGGATCTGGTTACTGGCACTGAGAATCTTCCGAAGTTTGGCTGCTCCGAAGCAATTTGGTCTCCGGAATATGATTCCTTCTGGCAGTCCTGTGATATACAGGTCCTCGGGATACATCTGGAACTTCGAGTAGGGTACCTTCACTGGCTCAGGAAGGCCCAAAGCCTCCGCTAGAGAAAAGGATACAGTATGGAAATGGGAAATTATTATTATTCTGCAAAATATACCATTGACCGTATCCATACCATAGACGTTGGAGTGCTGTTATAGGAAAATAATCAACAATGAGGTGGTGAGATGCAGCGAGCACTTGATTTAAATAATGAATAAAGCTCTGACCCTAGAGATCCACATCATTAACATCATGGCTCCTCACCATATTTCGTGCTGAAGAGACTCTCCACTTGCTTTCGCAGCTGAAGAATCATCTCTCCGATGTCTTCTAGAAGAATGGACAGACAATCAAACAAACCGACTAACATTTGTGGAAAAGTGCGAGAGCGTTCGATAAAATGTGGCTTACCTTCAACAACTCTCTTGAGCCCTTGCGGTGTGGACTTCTGCGCCAATTCTTCGACTAAACAGCAAAGATTATTTACGTTACACAAAAAAGGCGAAGCGATATCAGCCATCGGTATGTGGATGGTTAAAACTAGCTATTTCTAATACTCCGAGACATTACTTTTAAGGTGATGTTCCACTCACCTTTTGCTTCCTCCAATGACCATTTGTGTAAAGCAGACTTTAAAATAACATATTAAATGAAATTAATCAAATGAAATAAAATAAAAAAAAACAGTGAGTTATTACGAACTATTCAACTCCAGCTGTGAAGCCACGGGGTATATTCCAAATTTCAGATTTATTTCATATCGAGTGCTTTACAAATATCAGGAATTCACAATGATTGGATGGTTTTGACTGATGCTACTCATGGCTACGTCGAGATTGAGCTGAACAGTGATATTAACTCACACTGTAACACTGTAATGGAGTCCAGGATTGGGAGACGAAGGGAAAGCTCTACTGTTCTCTAGGTTTGACAAAACAGCATACAAGGAGGATGAAAGGGGATCAAAGGGGTTCTTATCAGGGCTGGGACTATTGTTTAGCTGATACCTGGTTTCTCATTTTGTTCTAGTAATTATAGCTGATGCTAGAAAATGTTTTCGATATTTGAAAAGCCAAACAATTTCATGATTTCTTACTCAGAGACAAACTTACTGTTTTCAGATTCCACAAGCTGAATTTATTTAAACACCAAAGTTTCTCAATAAATCCATTCTATACTTTATGCAGTTTTTATAAATCTGAGACAAACTTAATGGTTTTTTGAGTGAAAATCCCAGTCAAGTGTCATTGCATCATAAATCATAACAGCCAATCAGGTTTCAATATGCAAATGAAGGTCATTCAACACTGGTTTAATAACAGTGTTTAAGCAGGTAGAAGCTGGATTTCAAAATAAGTTCAAGGTGACTATGTAATATCTGGTTTATTTGTTAGACACAAGGACAAGAGGACATGGGCTAGGGAGCAGAAGAGGAAACGACATTAGTTTCCTGGGAAAAGACGGGGTGATTATCTAGCAAGGTCATCACCAGTTCATTGCTTTGTTCATTGAAATCTGGGAGAGATTTCCGAAGCCAGAGGGTGCTGCGTCCAAGCTCCTGATGGGAGAAAGACGAGGATGCAGTTACCTGCTAGAGGCTCCAGGGGGCGACGGAGATCAGGGGTCACAAGTTCAACTTGAGGTTCACTCGGCTCCTCTGAGGCTGCAGTGTTCTCTAAAAGAGAGAAATCTGTTTGAGCCGTGATGTTCGCCTGTTCTGTATCCTCCTCCATGTCTGATTATGCATCAGATGACATTCTGGCTGAACGGTATTAAGCAAGATGAAACAATCCAAACAAACGCATGGAGACGAGACGTTACAGTCCATGTGATTCATGGGCTTGAATCATTAATGAGCTTTATTCCTCTAAGGGAGCAGCAAATAACAGAATTATATAGCTATCCTGATGGCTTTACAAACAGACTCATCTAACTAGCTTTTAACTGTGTGAATAATCAGTTTTAACACAAATACACATAATAGACAAGAAAAAAACAGGCATCTTGCTCACTCACTTATGTGAATCTCATGACTAGCTACATTTACACACAGCCTAATAATTCAACTCAGTGCACTATTCTCATGGGCAACATTATTAAACAACTCAAACAGAAAACGTTACAAAGACTTTAACCATTCCTGTCAGTCCGATAATAAGAAGGGGGAAAGTTAATGGACCACAACTAATCGTCCCTGGACAAGTTCGCCACGCAAGATTTCACAATGTGCTCTCAGACTAATGCTAAGGAAAATATGCGAGAAGCCATTAATCACTGGAAAAGAGTTGCAGGACGACCTGAAAGCAGCAGGATCAACAGTTACACGGAGACCAATAAGCAGTGAACTGCACCACAATCATCTCTGTTCCTGTTCAATACTTGTGTGAATTTGGACCTGCACACAGCTTAAGGATTAACTCTAAATTAACATCTATCACGTCCAACAGGGAGAAAAGAAGCTCATACCTGGTACAGTGACCTGAATAATTTCTCCATCTGGTGGCTCAGTTTTGACCTTTTTTAAAGATACGCAGTCTCCCGAAGGCCCTGATGAAAACACACATTTGTCCAGAAGTCAAAAAAACAAGGAAGGTACAAAAAGCCAGCAGCGATTACTGACATTAAACTGAGTGTAGAGTGACGGAGGATCACCTGCTTCACAGTCTGCTAAGGGACTGACACAGGAGCTGGTGGATCTGAGAGACAAAGACATTCAAAACAAAGCAAGAGGGCAAGCAAGAGCAATTTAGTGAGTAAACACAGCTAACCCTGATTGGCAGGGAAATATTTAAAAGCTTTGGAGTAGCCTAATTAAACAGCATAGTGCTCTCCCCTAAAGTTCAACAACAATTAGCACTGTTTGCTTTGGCTGAGCGTGCAGGCTCGGGCGTTTAAAACTAATTAGCCAAGCTGCCAGTCTCGACGCCGATGTGTGCTGACGTGTACCTGCTGCTGTGGGTGTTGCTGACCAGCTCGAGGGTGGAGCTCGGCACCCTAAGCCCTTCTGGGAAACCGTCTTCGGGGGAGGAGCTGTCCTGCTTGCCTTCTTCTTTAGCTACTTTCCCTGCAGCTGATAAAAAAAAAAGTGAAAAACCTAAGCAACAATACACCATAGCATGCTCAAATGTCATTTTAGTTGCACATCAAACCCTGTCAAGGCAAACGCAAGCCCCGCTGTGAGATGTAATTCAGTAAATCTGTCACTCACCAGTGAATATCCGCTCATCAAACATCCTGAAAAGGAATAAACAAGTACGTAAACAAACACAGGCTCGAAGCAGACATGTGCCTCAGCATATTGAACTGCTTTATTTGGATGCGCAAGGCTGCCGACTCAGCAGGAGATTTCCTCATTAAGCCAAATCGGCGGGCGTACGCTGGCACACGGATGGCAGTGGTTACTTCACCCAGCGAGTGGCGCAACGGTTTGGATGGCAACGCCTATCTGCCAGATGGCACCAGGAGGCTGGAAGCTTTATTCTTGAGATAAATGAGGGGAAAAAAACCCCACCACTCCTGTTCATGCAGTTACTGTTGAGCTAAAACGGCAGAGGCAGAATAAATTAACTGCTGAACCGAATCACTGAACCATGTGTCAGTGTTAAACAGTGACATCCAAATGAATCTTAACTTGAACATTTAAGTACACCAGATGAGTACACTTAACATTTAAGTACACCAGTAACGTCTGAGCATGAGCAACATGAGTAACATTTAAGCACACCAGAACATTTAAGTACACCAGATGTAATATGGGCATCAATACAGCCATAACATGCATGTTGCATTCTATTTATTTATTTTCTACGTGTACATGCTGCAAAAAGCCCTACACTTAGAATCATACTGTTGTTTAAAAGTCAGTGACTATATCATGCAGCAAATTTCAAGTGACAATTTCATGCAAGTTTGGTATGATGCAGTTAAGTGACAAATGCAAATGATTAAATGTGTATGGAGGCGTTACAAAGAAAAATATCACTTGGAAAGAAACAGGAGAGCTTGCTGGTGCCTTTGGAGAGAGTATGTAGCTAGTACAGTTAGCTTGCTTTACTAAACTGCAATATTTTACCCCTACAATTTAAGGGGAATGTTTTTCTTTGTATATTGCTGCGTATACTTTGAAAAGAGTAGTTCATGATTCATCCAGCTGGAATGTACTCAGCAATTCTCATGTACCAGCATCAAATGTGGTCCAGTCTTGATTTACAACTTTATTCAAATGACCGACAGGACTCACCGTCTCACAACAAAGCGGACGCCGTGTCTCTCTTCCAAGATTCGTTTGAGTTTAGGCACTCCGTAGGTGCACGGCCTCTTAAAGGGAATCTTGTCCGGTATTCCGATGATCTCAACCGCTTCTGGATCGCAGGCGATCTTCCGGTACGGCACAGGGACCATGTGATCCAAGCCCAACGCTTCAGCTGGTATTTCAACACATACAATTAGTCACAGTTTCTTATGACTACAGTACTAATAATTGGGACTGGGCAATCTGATCAAATAAGGGTATCACAATAAATACACAAATATAATGATAGGAACACGAATATCTTCAGTACTTTGTTAAACACTGAACATTCCAATTAGAAAATATATGATTATATCCAATCATATACACAGTACCCTCCACAATTATTGGCACCCCTTCTAAAGATTAGTAAAAAGATTTAGGAAAAAATCGTCCTTTTGGTGAAGTCGCTTCATCTCACACTGAAAAAATGAGAAAAATCCAACCTT
>JAOTRR010000032.1:13616768-13629365 GCA_028570945.1 Gogo arcuatus
CAAACAAACAAACAAACAAACGGAGGCGAAAACATAACCTCCTCCAACAAAGTTGATGGAGGTATTGAATGAATGAAAGGCCACATAATGACCTTACAGAATTGGATTTATATTTCATAGAAATGTGGTTAAATTATACTACATACAGTGCTACAACAAGAAGTTAGATATTATTCATTAAAACTGCATGGGGGTAATAGACCTCTGAGAGGTGTAATTTGAGGTCACTTACCACACCCCCGCTCATGTTCATTACAGTTCCTGACTCCATGTATTATCCAAGATATTTGAGCTTAGACATGAAAATGCATGAATTATAGGTCCAACAACAGTGTAAATATAACGACACAAAAATAAGGCTACTTTTTTTTTTTATAGGCTACAAAGTTGTCAGATGGTGGTGTCAAATTTTAGCCCCCTCACAAGTTAACGCACTGGGATCTTCACCTCAGATCATTTTGGTTCTAGACAATTCTCATGTATGACAGAGTGTCTACTGTAGTCCCTTTAAATTCATCCCCAATCCCAATCCCAGACTGCTTGACCAATCTTTACTCAGCACTGTTGACTGCTTGATTCTGATTGGTCAGAACGTGGTCGGTTTTCAATGACTGCAGCTCGGACATTAGCATTTTTGGAAGGAATCTGCAGTATTTTGTAACAGAGGTAAAGCTATAATATTTTTTTTGTTTTTCCACCATGTATGGGACAGAAGAAACGCTGTCTTATTGTTTCTAAAAGTTTATCAGAAATGTTTTGTCTTATTAACTTCAAGAGAGAAAAAGAAGGTGCAATTATAAATGGATAAAAAGTATGATGTGTGTGTGGCTAATTGGTGTGGTATAAGAGAAAGGGAACACTTCAGGAAAATAATCAACTTGGTGGTAACAGTAACTATACTTTGCATTGTTTTCCTGTAATGGCATTCATCAAGTGCTTTATTCCTTACATATTTGTCATACCTCAGCCAGGTTTCATATAGTGCTTTCTTCGGATCAGGTCTGGAAATAGAAAGAGGGTGACAAAACTTTGACTTTGATAAGGGAAGCTGGAGCCAATCCCAGCTGACTTCGGACGAGAGGTGGGGTACAACCTGGGTAGGTTCCCAATCTATCACAGGGCTAACACAGAAATGAACAGCCATTCACACACATTCATATCTATGGGCAATTTAGAGTAGCCAGTTGACCTGATCCACATGTCTTTGGACTGTTGGAGGAAATCAGAGCACCTGGAGGAAACCCACACAGGCATGGGGAGAACATGCAAACTCCACACGGAAAGGCCCCATTCAGTGGCCTCGTTCGAATCCAGAACCTTCTTGCTGTGAGGCGACAGTGATAACCACTGCTTTTGCATCTTTATTTCTGACATGGTATGTTCTGTATGTAGACATTTCATTGCCTTGGTTGGCTGAAAGACAGAGCCTGAAAGTAGGGCTATGTAGAAATGTGAACACTACTGTACTAAACCATTTGTGAAAATATGTCACCTATGGCCATACGTACACCTACTGTTTAGTAGCCAGTGACAGAAGACAGCGTGCTAGTCTGATTTGTGTGGGCAAGCAGATGAGAGAAACATATGGACTGCTCAAGTTTCAGAGGCATAAACAGGAAACACATTTCTCCTCCAGCTTGTAAGACACAGTGATTCACTTAAACTTTTTATGAAACACAGCACATAAGGCTTATATAGTACAAAGATTCATAAACTCTCATGAATACATACCCATGTGACAGTTTTCATTCTGGTCCTTGGCCTTCTTATTGCCTTTAAGTGTGTCTCAACTACATTTATAAAAGTGGGCTCATATATACTTCATGAACCTTTTACAAGCTCCAAAACCAGGCAAAACATTAGGGTGAATAAAAATGCTTTCAGTGGAATATTAGGCAGTCGCAGGCTCTGTCAAAAACAACATATTACCAGTAGTATGTTGAAATAGTATGCCACTGTTGGTTGTGTTTTCACAGGTCTCCATGGTTTAGTATGTTACCTATTTAGTATTCAATTAGGGACAAAACCAGACTCCGTTCTATAGGAATTAATACTCAGTTGAGTGTTAGTAGCAAAAAGCCAGGAAATTATTACTATAACTAAAAAGGCTGTTTGATTAAAAATGAAGAATGTGCACCAAACTGCTTTATTAATCCCATTGTTGCCTGCTGTTGTAGAAATTTGACCAATCCTGCCTGCTCCCAGAGACATTCTTGACCAGCTGCTTGTGGAAAGAGTTTGACATACCCTCCCTCTTCCACAGAAAGTTTGACCAATTCCACCCACTCCCATAGACACTCTTGACCAATCGTGCCCGCTCCCACATACACTTCACCAATCTTGTCCATTCCTAGAGTAAAGTTGACCAATCCCAGCCACTCCCACAGAAAATTTCACCAATCCCACTCACTCTCTGAGAAAGTCTGAACTCTCTTGATTAATCCCAATCTCACCCACGTCCACAGAACGTTCGAACAATCCCATCGCTACTACAGTTATTTTTACTCTGGAAAACGTATGCGACTTAAACCCCAATGATCCTAACCAGGGTAAAAAGTTTGTATATATTATATATACTTGTATATTAATGAACATTCTTTGCCTTCATATCTAACCCATTCACACAACTTTTTTTGTTGTTGTTGGATCCTATAGGGTCCTAGTCCCAGTGTACACCTCTAATTTACAATATTAAACACACATGGCCAAAATAATTAATTCTACAGAAAGTATCTATTCTGTAAAAGCCATCATTACACAACACTTTATAACAGCTTATAAATGAGTACTTCACAAAATCAGGCCTAAACAGTGAACTGTTGCTTGAAGTGGGTGTCACTTTTAAGTTAAATTTCATCCTTTTCATGGGTCAATTTGTGTACAATTACTAATCAATGCATCAATCTAAATAGATGTATTGTATTTCTATGGCCCAGTTTGTGGTATAAATATTTCAATACTGCAGAGCCATCTAGTGTACAAAACAAGGCTCTTACCTACAAAAATGTCCTCATATCATATACATTCATGTCATAACAAAAACAAAACTATAAAAGACAATCAGGAATACATGTCTATAATACACACTGGTTTGGGACATACTAATACAATATACAAATTTGACAATTGACAAGTTGAAGCATGGCAACAATAGAAACTACATGTATATACTTTGAGATTTGAATAATTGATAGATGCATGAATACTGAGTGCAGATGGAGGATCCCAAGTGTTGCGTCACTAGCAATACCGTCAGTAAAGCGGAGATAACATGAGCTGTTTATTGGCAGGAGTTCAGAGGGAATGCAAGGGAATGAACAGCATTCACAAGGATTGGATTTTTTTGATTGGATTAAGGGCGTGTTTTTTTTTTTAACATCAGGTTAATAGTAGGCTTTTTGCTGAACCAATTGTTTAAAGTTTTGCCTTCGTTTACCTTTATAAATTTGTAGTTTCTGAAATGTACTACAATACATGCTGTATAGTAATTTTCTTACATCATACAGTTGGGTGCAAATGTTTGTGCACCCCTAGGACAAAAATCGATACAAACCATAGGGGATGTACCCAACTGTATTCTTTATTCTGCTTAGTGTTCCTTAAGTTTGGGATTGTCTTGTTGTACAATATACTGCAATTTTATTTTTAACATACTAGACTTCTATTGTTGTAGATAAACTTTAATATAGAGATACATTTTTCCCCACCCAGAAACCATAGGGGACGCAAACCTTTGCACTCAACTGCACTGATTTTTTCTGTCGATTTTGCCTTAAATTTGAGATTGAGATTACACTTAGATGTAATACTTAGCCTATTTTTGTTATTAGAATTCCATTTTTTTGTGCAAAAGTTTGTGCTCAACTGTATCATGATGCTTAGAAACAAGAAAAATGACTCCTTATGCCTCATGCTGTGATGTACTCCTTCCTATAATTACTCCTCCATGGTGATGCACATCTCTAAGACCTTTCCTCCTTCTGCAATTGAAGTACTGATCAGTCTTGCACTTATACATTTGAACAGAGACAAGAGTGGAACAAGAAGCCATCAATAACATGTGGCTAATTGGTCAAATAGATGCTGTGGCAGACTTCGGACACAGCATGAATTTCTGGGAGTCATTAAGGGATCGGGAACAGGACGTGAATAAATAGTGCAGAATTGAAAAAAAAAGACATAAAAATGGTAAACAGGAAGTCCACTTGTGTAATATTTTAAAATAAGAACGTATACTGTAAACTTGTGGACTCTGCTTATTTACAAAGGAAAAAAAGTAATGCTTGTATGATTAAAATAACACAATGATAAAATACAAGCGTGATAAACTGCCTATAAACAAGAATAACCAGCAAAAACTCATGCTTTTCAGTGCCTTATTAAGCTGTAACATTTATACAATCATGTAAAATATGCACTACACACTATTTAGACCTATCCTCGATGCGTATGAGCTTTCGAAGGCAGCCCACTAATTATGAAAACTCACTCGCCTTAAATAAGAACCATGGAAAGCAAACCTGCTCTCAAATCTTTCCAAAATTTGGACTTGCTGTGCAGTGCAGTTTATGAAGTCAATGTGTGACACAGGATTAAACATCTTTTGTCTTTTTTTTTTTTTAAAGGAGCCTCTGTTTACGTCTGCAACTCAAGGAAAACGTTCTTGTTTTTCAAACGCTCCTCCTCTTCTACTGCCGCGTGAGCATCGTGCAAATCTTTGAGAATCTTGAAAAGTCTCGTTATACCATCCACCTTCTTTGGATCTAGATGGCATTTAAGAAACAGCAGAAAATCATGAGTAAAGTTTCAGAAGGAGTGATAACGTTAAATAATTTGTTTCACATATGTAAAAACAAGTGTTGGCAAACTACTGTGGTATACGTGGAATAAATCACTTTGGGAGGTGCTGTTATTGGAAAATAATCAGCTTCGCTGGGGTAACAGTAACTACAATTCATGTCATTGTTTATCACCCCCCATTATAATTTGTTTTATTCCTTTCTTGGCGATGTCTTAAAGTACCTTTAAAGTGCAATTTTAACATCTCTATCACCCACACGCTCTCTTTTGGACCTAAACTGCCTTTAAAGCAAAAAACTGGGCAGAGCTTCAAGTCAGGGCGGAGCCAATTTAGCTAATTTAATACAATCAATCATGGTATAACACAAATTTTTGTTGTGCACTGTTTTGTACCATCATGTTTCACATACAAGAACTTCTGTATTTTCATATTACCTTGGTCAGTGTCTGTGTCATCAGCTACTTCTTGCTTTATCAGTTCATAATATTTATCCCTGGAAGATAGAAGAGAGCATCACATGTTAAATTTAGGCTTGTTATTTATGAAACATCATGCTGTAGATATGCAGATATACAGCTCTATATTTCCTGCATTGTTACTGCTATCGTTGGAGAGATAAATCGTTAAATATATTGCTGTAAGTTTCTCCCAGAGCAGTGTGTCTGGATTAGTGAGTACCTCATGGTGTGTTGGACACTGCTCAGGTGCCGATAAATCAGCTGAGATTCCAGGTCTGGATCCAGTGGGTCGTACCATTCCTGAAGGGTGACACCATGTCTGGTCTTATCGCAGCCTGGGTCTGAGTTAGGAAGATTTACCCAGAGGGCAATTAATATAATTCTAAATGGGTCAAAAAAAGTAAAGCAACAGGATAAGTAATGTCCTGTGCTGAATTCAGTAATATAAAATAATATAAACATTTTAAAAATCAAATTGATGTTAGAGAGATTAGATTAAGGGCATTTTGACTCAAGGAGGTTTTTAAAATTGGGATTTCAGCCCAATAAAAACCAATTAATTTTTTTGTTCCCATTCGAAACTACTGCCCTTGATTTTGCTGTATAATTTAGATTGTTGTCTTGTTGCAGGATAGTAATTGTATCTACATTTATTAATAATTGAAAAAAATGTGTGGATAATTGTAAAAAAAAAAAAAAAAAAAATGTATCTGTATACATTTTAATTTCTTTAAGTAAAAACAAAACAAAACACAGAGGTACAAACTTTTGCACTTATCTGGCTATAGTGCCATGGTGAAAACATCTGCAGTACCTGTTTTCTCCTTTTGGTGGCAGCAACTCCATCTGTCAGCTTTGTAGATGCCTGGATGATAACAGCTCATGGTGTTGGTGTTGTGACTGCACGCTTTCCGTAAAGCCGAGAGCCACTGGTTCAGTTCGTTTACACTCTGAAGAGAAAGACGTGTACAGAGAGACATATCTGAGCCTCAGCTATTACAAAACAACTTATTCACAGGAACTTGTATGACTGACGCTTACATAATTTAGCCTAATAATAACAACCACCACCAGACCTGTTGTTATACAACAAAAATACTGTATATAATCGTTGATTTGTATGTTTTCTGTATGATGAGGTTTATTAAACATTTATGGAAGGAGTCTCCAGTGTCAGAGCAACAGTCAGTAAGTTTTCCACCAAAAGAGTCTTCAGGTCAGAGGACATTCCATTGTCTAGTTTCTATAGAACATGACAAGCTGTTCTTTTTAACTTCATGAAAGAAAAAAAACAGAAGCTGGTAAGACAACAACTGACCTTTGTCAGCTGATCAATTCCAAAATTATTCCAAACCATCATGCAACATAAAAAAAAAAACCCACACACAAGCTAGGTGCACATGACTAGGAAAGAATAAATATACGATCCTTATATGATCCTGCACTGGTTTAACACACAAAATGTTATATAACCAGATGTGGGAGTTTGGTTATAAAACATTTTTTTTTAAAAAACAACAATTATGTAGGACTATACACAAGCTGTGATTCTGGTTAAGAGAACAATGTTTTATTATCCAAAGTCTACGGGCTTCCAAGTGGGGCAACAAGGAAAGCATTCGCCAGAGATCGCGAGTTCAAATCCCGTCAATGCCACAGCCATCCATGGTCAGGGGTCCAAGATAACAAGATTGGCCGTGCTGTCTTGGGGTGAGGGTTGACATACCGTCAATCATGGAGACACTAGCCAATCATGGGTGTCTATGAGCTCATGTATGAGGAAGAGGGCAGATTGCAGTAACTGTCTTCATGTGTCTTGGAGAAAACACATGCTAGCCTTCACCCTGCCTAGTTGATGATAGGAGAGAACTTGCTGACCAAATTAGGTGAAAATAGCGGGGGGGGGGGGTCGTAAGACCCTCCACTACCTTTTGTTCCTATTGCGTTCATTTGAAAGCCCTTTTGAACATGTACCTTGCAGTCCAGGTAGAGTGTTTCCTGCTGCCCGGAGTCCTCGCTCGAAATGATCTGCATGACATTGGCACTGCCGAAGCACTTCTCCTCCACCTTCTCCACCGCACAGATCTTGGGCAGGGAGATGAACGAGCTCTTCTGCATTGTAAAAACGGAAGTTACAGAATTCTCATATACTACAGATAAGAGCGATGGATGAGAAGGACCGATCCAGAGGAGTTAGTGTCCCTCACCTTGGAATGCTGAGTCCGTGAGTAAGACAGCATGTCTTTGCTGAGCGTGACATAATACTTCTTAAAGGGAGAAGTCATGAGAATGCACTTGTCTTTGGTTTTATGCAAGAAGAGGAAGCCTTCTTTTTCCATGGAGCCGCATTGAAGACTCATACGAGTTTGCAAACCGAGATCTAGTGGAAAAGCATGAATGAATATATGAATACATATAATGTACTCTATGTATGGTCATGTGATACGACTACTGTTGATTGACTTTAACAGTAGTCCTGGCTGCAAGGCTGAAATTAATACGCTTGTTTCCCTAGTAACAACTTGCACAGGGACTTCTATGGTGGACGCTCCACATAACTAAAGCCTAATAAACAGATTTATAAAAAGTGTTGCTATTTAACAAAGAAAAACATGAAATGTTGAAGCTTTCTGTGAGGAAATGTGTATTTAACGAGGTTAAGAGAACAGTCAGAGGTAAGGCTGTTCCTTTAGGTTTTCCACCACAGGAAAGTCTTCAGGACAGAGGGGGTTTTTGCCTCGCAGTTTTTCGGTAAACTGTTTTATTTTTTGTCTTATTAACTTCAAAGGGGAAAAAAAGACAAGCCAATGAAGCAAAAACGCGAAGTGCAAGACTTACTGAAGTATTAACATTCAGAAGCTAAACAAAGTAAATAAGCTATAAATGTCAATCTAGTGTCCAACAAATGCCCTATGCTAATTCACACTGTCTGAATGACTAACGAGTCCAAAAATCTCATTAGAAACATGAGAAACATTTCTCGCACAGCTGATGCATCTGCAGCGTGATCAAATGTGACAAGTTGGAACAAGCACACTAGTAAGACTGATTAAACTTTGTAAAAAGTAATAATTCATTAAATCCATTCACCTTCCGAGTCGTGGCAGCTGACCAAGTGGGTGATGAAGTCTTTGAGTTGGGCGATGCCCTGCTGGATGGCAGGCTGAAGTGGCACCATCCACGGCTCCTTAGAGCAACACACCAGTGTGTCCAGATTGCCAATGGTTTGAACAGCCTGGAAACAAACATTACAATTAAGTTAAAGACAGGAATTCAAAATAACAGAAAAGATGTTTACACAAATATGTGACTATGTAATGCAAATTCTAACATGAAGAGAATGTCAAACAAAAAAAATGTTGTTCTTAATTTTCTAATCAATGTTTGAACACTGGAGTTAAACAGTAAAGGGCATTCTGGTTACTTGTGCTTTTTGCTAAAGTTCTGTCAAATTTATGTGCAATCAGGTGGAAACCTTTTCTAGAATGGTTAAAAATTATACAGACAGACTTTCATTTACAAATTCCTTTGGTTGAAAAATTCATAAAGGTGCTCTGATTTACATTAACCTTTAAGTAAGTGAGGTTTGAGTCAACAAATGTTTTGTTATTTTTCCTTAGTACAGGACAACATGTTATTGTTAAAATTAGGTCTCTAACAGGTGGAGGTGGATAACATTTGAATGATTTCTTTACTCCTTAGCGTAAATCTGTACCCTGATTTAAAGAGGAAATGCTAGTTTTCATGCTGAAGCTGAAATTACTTTAGCCAGGAGCAGAAGAGTGCGGCTGGTGCGGGCATCGGCGTGTTTCTCCCTCAGGTGAAACAGCTTAGGCGACATGATGGCAGGAGAAATGAAGCGTAGGCACAGGAAGCTAGTCACCGCAATGAACTTCACTTTCTATAAGAGGAAGTGACATAGTTAGGACTTATCAATTCAAAGCAAGTGATATAAGAGGAATGAAGCACTTTGAGATGCGCTGTTGTACATGTAATACCACCTTGGCATTGATTATTTTCCTTTAACACCAGGTAACACCGTGTTCCTTACTTAACACATCTTCAAAACAATCCTTCATTACTGTTTCGATTATATTAAATATTAGCCTCATTTTTCGGGCAGACTTGACGAAACTTTTTAAATAACGGCCATCATAAATTATTTCCTCATTCATGAAATATAACCAAGATCACTGAGTGTTTTTTCCCCCCTCAGGAAAAGGGCTAATTTCCAGGTTTCCTTGCACGTTCAGTAATTCAAACCTTCAAATTCAAGTACTTCAAGCACTTTGTGCACTTTGTGCAAAGCCCTGCAATAAATCACAGACACATAGAACTGTTTCCGATTTCTCTGCTATGGGTCAAGTTCAAGATCAATGAAAATGCCGGAATAATAAAGTGACGTACAGTTCATAGAGGAAATGGATCCAAATGCCTCTGCTGTCTCACATGTGCATCAAATCAAAAGCAAGCCTGGTGTTTGTTTCTTGAGTGGAGCTTTACCCTGTACTCTGGATCTGGGAAACGAGCTTGTACTCGCTGGAAGAGCTGCTGAAAGGCCTGGCAGAGGAGCAGCGGGCAGTAGGAGGAAGACTGCAGGATGGCAGCCATCAGCTCGGACAGGTACGACTGGAGCAGGCTGGAGCTCTGCTGGATCACGTCGGCTTCTGTTTGTACACGATGCAGTCCTGTGCACCTATAAGCACAAATTACCTTTAATAAGATCTAAATCCTAACAACCACTGAAAAATATAAATATATTAAAATATAATTTCATGTCAATACGTTAACCTAATATTTAGTTCATTTACTAGCAATGGATATCTATCAGTGAATAACTTCTTTACTAGTACAATTCTAGTTGTTTTGTAGATGTTACTGTAAACTAGCCCTATATTTCATCTTATTTTTTATTACACAAACTAGTATTAACACTTTTATTGTGCCTTGGGTTGTATTCAGAGTTGCTGACTTCAGTCTAAATGTATGTCAGTGTATGCACAGGGAAAGTTACATGTATTCAGCGTTGGTTTACGCAGATGCTTAAGTTATTTTCTGACTGCCCCCCCCCCCAATAATCTGAAGGGGGGGGCCTTCAGATTATGCCCATTACTTCCTATGACGTTGCCTAGTTTGCCCTCTGAGAGGGTTTTTCAGTAGTCTCTAGATCACCACTTTTAAATACAAGATTAAATACCTTTAATCCTAAAAAAAAAATCAGGGCTAGAAAATACCGACTGAAGAATTAAACAGCATTGTTTCCCTTTTCCATCATATGTAATATGGTGTAATATACGTTAAATATATGATGATGTGAATATGCCTCTGTTTTAGGTAAACTCCAACTCTCACAAAAGGGTTAAATGAGCCTCTACTAATCATCTCAGTGTTTTGTATCTGGCCTGCCATGGGAAGTTTTGCACACAGACTTAATCAAACAGACTACAGAGCCTAATTGTAGCTGCACTCAACCTCAAGTTAGCACAGGTGTGGCACTTCACAGGGCATTAGACACCAGAGAAGGTCGAGAGGAAAGAGCAGTGTTTGCTTCACTGGAGTTTTTCTTTGCGAGGACTGGTGAAGAAAAAACTGCAAGCTTTTAACCACCTACTGGAGCAAAAAAAAAAAAAAAAAAAAAAGAGGTTTCGAGCCCTAACCTTAATCATTACCCTATGTTTGTCAAACTGAGAGGAGTTTTTAAAATTTTCCTTTTAGCAAGGGTTTCAAGTAGAACCATTTTCCATGCAGAGAACACTTAATATGTTTGTAATAATGTTTTTTTTAGACTTGTGATATGAATTAAATCATAAAATTGCATTAAAGTGAGCCATAAGCATTATAGATAGAGCTCATCTTTCAAACCATCAGCATGACTTCTGTATAGGACAGAGAATTTGAGAAGTCAAAAATTAAAAGCACGAATCAAAACCAACATCCTGCGCACACGTACAATTTTATGACCTCGATTCTGTATCTTGTGGCCACATTAAATTGTGCAGACAAGCCACTGTGAGAATAAAATTCAAAACAATATTATGTGTTGGATCAAGTGGTATTTTTATTATAACCTGGTGAATAATGAGGGGTTGAACAATATTGTTAAATTAAACCAAATTTGCAATTGTTGTTTTTGGGCTTAAAGGCAAGTCCTTAAAGCTCCGTATATGTGTACGTTTCCCTGTGTAAATGCTGACGTAACGTTTTTGGCCCTATGAGAAAAGAAGACTGCTAGAATTTTCTACGGTTCTTCATTGCAAGGTTCATTTTCTTACCCAGCTTCTTTCAGTTCCACCTTGTTAGGATCCAGTTCCACGTACTTCTTCTCCTCAAAAATTCGATTGATGATGGGGCCCAGAAGCCTGTGGAGATACTGCATCCCGGCCACCTTCCAGCACAGAACAACGTTGTAGCATTTATTAAAAACAAACTGCTTTCAGTGCATTCATTTGCAACACCCAAAACTACATATGATGCTGTTACCTTGAGAAAGGACTCCATGGACTTGGAAGCTAAAGAGTTGCTTCTGAATAAGGTGTTGGGTTCGGCTGAGGAACATCAGAAACAGTCGATGGGTTCCTAACACTGTTAATTGGCTTTATCCTGAGATACGTGTTACTAAATAAGATTTCTTATATACTTACTATTCTTTTCCAGCTCCAGTTTGAAAAGCACATCCAGGAACTCTTTGATGAGTCCTTGACCCAGGAAAAGCTTCACCAGGTTAGTGGCTACTTCCTGTCTGTTCTCAGATGTCGTGGTCTCATCGATTAGCATGATCAGGTCAGGCCAGTTGCCCTATCACGTACACCATATTCTTATGTTAGAGCAGTCAGTAAGATATGAAAGATATAGAGGTAAAGAAAAGAATGCCACTGCACTGTTCTATAGCTTATAATGGCTTTGTGTTTTGTATATTATTTCATACTTTTTCCAGGAGGAGAAATGCAAACTCTCTTTTGTCACAGATGTCCCATTCACACTGATCCAGACAAAAGCAAATCAAGTATGGTACATATGAAAATACCCCCGTCTGAAAGGAAAATAAGCTCTGAGCCAGTGTAACTGTTCCTCATTAAAGTGACCAAATTGGTTATGCCGTCCCATTGTCGTCATCAGACAAGCTAAAGAAAGTCATTTTTTTAAAATTACAATTGCGATGGTGTCTAAAATTGGAATAAGAGCCACTGTGTAGAGAGTTGCATGTGGTAATGACTCGGACTCACGTTGAAGTGAGTCTCGACGGACCGGCACAGTAATTCTGTAAGCGGCTGGTAATGGCTGGACGGCAGGACTGTCTCATCTCTGAGCCGCAGCTGCAGCCGCAAGGAGCCCAGAGTA
>JAOTRR010000032.1:13695658-13706434 GCA_028570945.1 Gogo arcuatus
TTAATTTTAACTAGGTTGGTAGTGACCTTTGGAACTAGTTTACTAGCTTAATTTTAACTAGGTTGGTAGTGACCTTTGGAACTAGTTTACAAGATTAATTTTAACTAGGTTGGTAGTGACCTTTGGAACTAGTTTACTAGCTTAATTTTAACTAGGTTGGTAGTGACCTTTGGAACTAGTTTACAAGATTAATTTTAACTAGGTTGGTAGTGACCTTTGGAACTAGTTTACTAGCTTAATTTTAACTAGGTTGGTAGTAACCTTTAGAACTACTTTACACAAAATAATACCTAATTTATTTTTTTTAGCTAGCTTGATAGTACCTTTGGGTGTGGGTTTACCCAGTATAATAACTTAATGTTGGCTAGCTTAACAGTGACCTTGGTAATGGATTTATACAATATAACATCTTAGCTAGCTTGATATTTCTTAGCAATAGCAATTACTTAGCCTATCTACTAAAGTCAAATAGCTATTGCTGGAGGGTTAAGTGATAAGCTGAATAGCTGAGTAGCTTCGCTAATGTTGCTAAATATGGCCAACTGTGTTACACATATGGTAATGGTATTTTTACTTTGAATATTATCATCCAGTGTCTTGTTTTAATCAAAACCTACCATAAACAACAAAAGCATGCTTACTGAAAGAAAGTGCTATAACTGCATATTAATTTAAACTTCCTTCTTAAATTGTCACTGTTCTTTTTTTTTTAATAAGGTGTCAAATTTTCTTTTTGTGTTCAGTGTGCTTGAACTCATGTGAACCCTCATCCAAAGCTAGCAATGATGAAATAATGGAAAGTATATTATTCCAGGGACTTGTACAGTTGGGTAGATTTTCAAGGGATGAATTTCAAACGTCTGTGAGAGGCCTCGTTCTCCTACTGAGAGACTAAGCCAAGGCGTGGGGTAGCTCAATAGCCCTAATCCAACTTTGATATCCACCCCATCTTATTTAAAATACTGAGAGGCAAAAGCCGGGGGACTAAAATCCTGTTATATATAAACTCTCCCGCCAGTGAGAACTACAGCACTCTCACAAGAAAAAAAAAATCCTCTTCGGTTACTAGTAGGGCCTGACCCTTTTGAAAATTTTGTCAGTAAGCACGCTACTAACAGCGTAAAGCAATATTATCAGTTACAGAAGCTAAAACATCCTGTAACCAAGAATATAGGCTGATATAATGTTATATATTATATTCCATGTGTGCAAATATTAACTTAATACAGTATAATCACCATTACACTTAATGATAATGAAAATGGGTAAAAAGATTTTAAATTACTGTGATTTTTTTTAATAAACAAAAAAATGTTTTAAATAAGCAAAAAAGGTACATTTGCACTTTGTGTGTGTGACATTTTAATAGAGTCTTTCACTCCACTGGCTTTGCCTGCACTATTATAATGTATGGTAAGCCAGCTAGAAAGTAGACTGACGTTAATGGTAATATAATAGCTATGCTAACATTCGTTTGAACCCAGATGAACAATATAATCTGACAGATTTAGTTTTCTACCTTGGGCACTATTATAATCTCCCTTTGAGTTTCCATTCTTCTTGCTGTAATGAATCTCAGCACATCGCTAGCTATCAAATGACATATGTTAGTGTATATTATGGCTTTTTTAAAAGAATAAAACATTTTTAAGGAACCTTATGGTTTGCAGCTTCTACCAAAGCACAGAGTCATACTGTACTAGGATCAGCATTTACACCAAATTGGGATAATTTTGAAACAAGGCTGTGGATTAAAAAAAAAAAAAAAAAGCAAGTCAACGGGTGGATTTTTGGGCTAGTTTAAAAGTAGTCTGTGGCCGTCAAGATCATGTTTTATAGCAAATAACCAGAATGAACACTAATCAATTTCCACAAACACAGGCAAACAAAGGGAAAGTGTAAGTGCAGACACTGTATACACAATGTACAGAGCCTTTTCTGTTGTAAGATATATTGCAAAGTTTGGAAGAGGGAAGGGGGATTATGGAGTGGATAATGTCCGTACCAGGGGATGATAAAAAATTACTGCAAATCAGAAGTGTGTGTGCGCACCACTGCGCCTTGTTTCCCCATGCAAAGACTGAGAAGAAAATACAGCTTCCTTTTCCAATGCCTAAACTTTTGTTTTGTTTCGGCTCTTTTTGTGCAGTTTTTGAGATTTAGTTAGGCTTGAAATTTCTGCTGAGACCTTGCAACCCTGATTGGGATTCACTCCAGTAAGGTTATTCTAAGAAATATTATAATCCCACAGATACTAAAATATACTAAATTTACTAGATACTAACACGGTTAGGGAAACCTTCATCTAAGCTATAGATCGATACATTTGATTTACTGGAGCTTTCAAACAAAATTTATCCCTTTCCAAGCTGGATGATGATTTACATCTCCACTTTATCCAAAACCCCCCAAATCCCTCCACCTGCTTCCACCTCATTTCTTTATTTTACATGCTCCAGATGGGTATGTAGACCAGTCTCTCCAAGTTGTCTTGCTGAAATGGTCAAAAACAGGTTTCCCCGTGTCCCACAGCAGCAGCAGGCCAAGGTGCTATGTCACATTACAAAACTGTAACAACTACCTCTGCTTTACAAGCAGAACAAATAGTCTAAAACATACCAAAGCTGTCAGTCTCCTGCTGAAAAATGTAGGCCAATAATGTGCTATTGGAAACATGTGGCGTAGCAGCAGAACAATGTTGCTGAAGATCTTTTAGGAAGCTTATCTGTATGCCAGTGAAGGCGTCAGCAACTGACTGACTGTACTACACCGAAAAATAACCTTGCAAAACACATTGAACACAGTTAAGACTCTAAGCCTGAAACTGAACTAGTCTTCATAGTTGTTACTCCCTCTTGACTTGTCTGATGTCTGAGCCTGATTATGCAAAGCTCTGAGATATAAGACAAGGCTTTTCCCTTAGTCATGCAGGGGAATCTAGTGATTTTCACCCTGTATCTGTCGCTCTGTCACGCTTTTCTTGTAGCCTTGGCAGAATGAGAATCAGATGTTCAGAGTTGGAGGAAGGATCTCTCTCTCTCTCCCACCCATCCTGCTCCAGGCTGCAGCTGGAGAAGCAGCTTCGTGTGTGCAACATGGTGACAGGAAGGTGAACATTCCACCCTTCTTCCATCACTGGCCAGCTGCTCCGAGGGGGAGACAGAAGAACAGAGGAAGACTGTGTTGATAGAACAGCACTTCTTGAGCTACAAAGATGGCAATGGCGATATGGACTAGTGCACAGTAACTCACTATTTCTGTACACTAAGGAACAAGACTTACTCAGTCAAGACCTTTGAGAATCTTGCAAATCTTGGGCCTTGTTCTTTGAACAGCGCTGGAGGTAGTGGTCCAAACAAAGGCCCTTTCAAATGGATCTGCCTCGCCATTTGCGTCTGTAGAATGGCAGGGAGGGGCCTGGGAAAATGTCGACAAATAATTCATATTGGCTTTGTTGGGCTGAGAGCTGGAATGCAGTCTCCCGCCTCAAATGGAGATGGAGAGGGTGTTTAAGGAAGGAGAGTGAGAGGTGTTTAAGGATTGTGGTGGGCTGTTGCTGAGGTAGTTCTCCAGGGCTTCTCTATCCTTAATGAGAATTAATGTAGTCAGGAGGAATATGAGTGTGTCCAACAGCCTTGAATCATTCATAGGCTGGGAGTGTAAACAGACCAAGCAGACATAAGATAGGAAGGGAGAGACGGACAGAAAGAGAGGGAGCGGGAGATCTTCCTCTGAGGTCCCTGCAGGGCCGTTCTAATTACAGCCTTTTGTTTTCCAGCAAACACCAGTGCAGGCAAGCAGGGGAAGTCATCCTGCTCAGACCCAGTGTCCGGACCATTGCGGTTTAAACTTGCTCACTGTTCTTGTGGGTTCTGTTTCATTTGAGTTGGCCCTTGTACTTTGCAATCGAGGTCACCTCGTTCACAGTTTACCATCAGATGTTCTTTAATTTCCATAAAATCTCCACAAGCTTAAACTTTTATTAGCTGATAATAGCCAAGAGGTCCTTACAGTCCAAAGAACAATAATGGGGCGTGAGAACTAGACAAACTACGGTTTTAGCCAAGAGAGGAACAGTGAGGAGGAATATAATAATATTTCTCTTATTCTGGTTAGAATGATTGAGGAAAAAACAGCAATTGCAAACTGCTCCCTTAATATTGTGTGGTTCGGTTAGGGCAATGAAACTTGAGCACTTTAAGTAGGCCTGTTCTGGTTAACAGCGGTTATTCCTGGCCCCTGTTGAAAGGAGGTGGGAAAGCCAGGTGGAGACCTGATGACCTCAGATCACCCTTTGGGACTGAATTACACTGCTCCACCCTGGATGTGGAGAGTCTAGAGGGTGGGCTGTTCTAGTGCTAAGGGGTGTGTGGATGATCAAGTCAGGAAGAGGCCACACTACCAACTATCGTTTGTTTGTCACATGGATGAGGTGGCACCAGACCAACAGGTCATGTTATTATGGAACAAGTTCACATGGCAATATGTGATTAAATATGACCAGCAAAAGCAGGTGCTGAGAGTGTCCGAATGCTATTCTTAACATGGGCTTTGTCAAATGGTAAAAATAACGGTGCACTAATGACAACTTTAATTTTAAAAAGTGTCCTGATCACATTTTCCATAAAGGATTTGTACAGCAGTGCTGACTGCCTCATTACCAATTCACTTTGGGGTTTTTTCCTCTAGAACATGTCCTGAATGTGTATGTATAGACAGAAATGAGGTGGGATTTAGTGTTCCTAACACACGGCTTGCTCCAATGAACAGCATCAATGCTGTTAATCAGCTTCACACAAATATATTAACCCTCCTAATAATGAAGGACAGCTACTGAGGACCAGTGAATAATTAGGTCATACTTTCATCTGTTGTTAGAATTTACCACGAGTGTACTTTAAGAGGTAACAGAACAACACAATGATTAACAGTCCTGTGAATTTCGATCCTTGGCATCATAACTGACATACTAAGCAAGGTTACTCACCAAGTCGGCTTTGCTTTTCCCTGTAGGAAGCAGTCAGCGTTGCAAGTTCCTCATACTTAGCAGCCAACTGAAGTTTACCATTCTGGAGCCGGGGCCGATGTGTAAGGCTTTCTTCCGCAAGACTTCGATTAGTCACTAGCAGGGTTTCCCTCTCCACCTGCAGCTCCTGAAACTGAACACAAATTCCCAGTTAAACCAAGAAGGCCAGGAACAATAGGCAATTCCATCTGTTTGTTAAGTTTGGGCAGGTAGAGCAAGTTCAAGGGCTTCAGACAAAGCCTAACCAAATTTTAAGATTGGACCCAAAATAGCAAAGAAAACACAAAGAGGGAACACGAGAAATTAGAAAAAGAGTGAACACAAAGGGAGGAAATCACTGTTTGTATCTACTTGAAGGACCAATCACACAAATACTTAATTAAAATCAATCCCAAAGCACATCATCTGTTCTTGATTTACTGTACATCTCTGATCCACACCTGCACACACTGCGTTCCAACTTTGCCTTGTCCAAGACTTTTTATTATCCATCAGGACCCCAATAAACCAATAACAGTGCCTTGCCACAGTTCCTCCCATGAGACAGTGTTCAAGGTCTGACTACGGCTTAGAGGAAATGCTAGCAGATAGAGCTCTTGGGTGTTAATTACTGTATGTGTATAAGCAGTGTGGGAGGAATCAAACCTGTGTATGCAGTCACAGATGGGTCATGGGGAGATAGTTCACACTATTCATACTGAAGAAAGCTTGAAAATGAGTAGACGACCACCCATGAGTCTATACAAGCCAGAGGCCTTTTTATACCAGCGTGGATATCCACCTTGCTGGGTATTGGGCTTGAATTCCAGGTCAAGGCTACAGCGCTGCTCATGTTTCATAGGGCCAGAGTGAATGCTTTAAAGGGTTTGGCATGGAACCATATAGCTGTAAACTTCGAGCTATAAACCTGGCACTGGCTTCAGTTATGAGGGGTTTTGCTTAATTCACTTTTCAGGCTTTTGATTTATTTTTATCTAGAGGTTAAATTCATGGAACTTGACGTTCCTTGTACAAGCAAGTGGAACGGCTGTAAAGAATAATCAGGAAATAAACAAAAGCATCCTAGATACTTCATTCAAAAACAAAAAAATTTCAAAAGCCAATAATCCAACTTATTGCTGTGGGTGCAAATGAACGACTTCCAGATGAAAGCCAATTTGGAATATTTAACTCACACAGGAAGAGCCAAGGCCTGAAGCTGTGGTGGGGACAATATTTATTGAACAACCGCCTCAGTCTGCCACGACTCACTCGCTGTAGATCTAATTATAAAACTCCTGTACATGATGGGTTGCTTAACAGTTCAGGATGTCATTTGGTAACGTTGCCCTCCATGACATTGCCCAAGACCACTAACCCCAGCCCTTTCGGGAACAGAAGAGACAAATCCAAACCTCCAAACCCCCAAACCAACGTCCTAATGGAAAGCATTTGCAAAAAGTTCAGCCATCCCAAAAAACCACATTCTCTACACTAAGTGTAATTGCCCGTGCCAGAGTATGAGGTATGGGTCGTCCTGGAATTTTGTGGAATTTGTGTTTCTTTCCCCTAGTTTATGCCAGAAATATTAAGATGAATCCAGGAGGCGGCCTTAACTACTAGTTTCATGTGTTTCTAGATTGCAGAGCCTTACTGTACTTAGCAGAGCATATAAGAGGATTAATGTTCCATTTGCTCGATGAATATGAGAATATTGCCTGTATTGCTATTCCTCAGTATAACTTCAAACACCGCTTTGGTATCCCCACAAGATCCTTTTCCATTTCAGTATCCATTTTGCTAAGAGGAAAGTGAAACAGCCAAGAAGATTTTTTGGGCGCTCACAAAAACGAGTCGTATTTGAGCTGCTTAAAGAGCATGACTGATAAAAAAAAAAAAATAAATAAATCTTTTGGGGGTTATGTAAGGTTCCTTTTTTTTGTGAAAACAGCTTCCAAATTCAAACTTTTTTATCACAGCAGGGCCATGTACTGCCTTTGTAAATTCCATGCGTCATAGCACCGACAGTGCAATTCATCATTACTGCTAATTATCATTAGTATTCTGCATTTTACCCCATATAACAGCACCTGTTCCCTTTTCAGATGAACTTAGTGAAACTTCAGAGCATTTAAGTAATCATTTTCTAATTAACGCAAATCCATGGCATGGAATCAAACACAGAGACAGGATCACATGGCTCTTTTCTCTGTCCCTGGGTGTTAATGAATTGAAAATTAAATATTCAATTTCTGCACAACAATGGTGCCTTTAGGAGAAAACCCACTGAGTGGAAATTGTGTGTGTATGTGTGTGTGTGTGTGTGGAACAAGCTTTTCTAAGACAAAAAGATTACAGCAGCAAATGCATAAGCATCACACGGTGCTTGCTTACCACTGACTAATTCAAAAACACGGGTCACCTTAGACAAAATAACCCTCGAGATTACATGTTTTGTTGTGACTGGTGTCACTGAAATAAAGAATGTTTTAAAATGCTTTATACCAAAGCGCTCTTGAATGATCAAAGGTGCCAATTCATTTTCTGTAACGACAGCTCTGACGGTACCTCTGGCTGAAAGGTATTAAAAACGTATGCGATTTTTAATACGGCGAAGCATTCTGTGAGGAGACGTTTATTTAGAATCTTTGGAAGGAGTCTCCAGTCACAGTCAGAGGTGAAACTGTAACTTTTCTGACACAGGAAAGTATTTTTTTTTGTCTTATTAATAAAAAAAGAGAGGCTGGTTAGAGAATGACTATTTACAGCTTTGATAATCTAATCAGAAATTAACTTTCACAGATTTTCTGCAACATTAAATGAACTATAAATGGATAAAAAAAAGTATTGCTGTGATATAAGAGAAATAAAACACTTCAGACCATGATGTTATTGGAAACAGGAACTCTGCTTCATGCTAGAGGGCATCACACCACCCCATCGTTCATCATTTTCCTATAACAGCATGTTCCAATGTGTTTTATTTCGTACTTGGTTCTACGTTAGCGTGAGAAAAACCACCCCACAATTCTTTATGCAAACCCATCATGAGCAGTTATTATTCTCCAGTTCTTTGGTTTCACAGTCTAAATAAAAGCCAACCCTGCTCCCATGGAATCCCTCTAGAATTCTCCATCCATTTTAGAGACACTCATCCTCTCCACCACTAAATAGCCACATGAGCCGAAGCAGACTTCACGTTGGGATGGATCATCTAAACATCTTGAGATCTTTTCGGCAATAGAGATGACAAAATGACAAATAGATTGGGTAATGAATCTGTTTCCAGAAGAGAGAAAAAAAAAGTTGGCTTCCACTGGGCTTGAGCTATTGTGTGCTGTAAATTTGATCCGCCTCGAATACTTCTATGTGGCCGATATCACAGCACGTCCATTATGATTGCAGAGAAAACATTATTGATGCCAAATACTTAAGCTAATGAAAGCGGCTTGCTTGCTTTCAAAGTTTCCACTGCTTCTAATTGTCACAAGGTTGTTAATGTAGGGCACATTTATGAGCATTTTCTTCGTTCTTAATTGTTGTGGTTGTGACTTTTTTTTTTCTTTTTCTTTTCTTTTTTTTTTTTTGCATGTGTATGGTTATGGATGTACATCTTAACCATGCTGCCAAAATAAAGCTATCCAACACTTGAAGGCTAGCACTCATGTCTCCAACACTAAACTAATGAATATTCATTGGATTGGAAAAAAGAAGCATGTTTATTTTTTAAGCTTGATTGTGTATAGTATAACAGATGATGCGTTCTGGTTTTAATTAGGTGCCATACTGGACTAATGAATATTCAGGGTTTTGCAGAGAATGATGAAAAGTTTAAAAAGGGGCATCCAAAGCCTTTGAGTTCATTTTAGACATGCACGGTGATTGGTCCTGTTTACAGACGAACATTCTAATTAATTCTACTTTATTCTATTTATTGTTCAAAGGCATTCACTGATTTCAACTCTCTATTTTATTTTATTTTATTTATCTTAAGGTACAGATTCAAATGATAAAATAATCTTTCACTTTCTTTAAGCACAATTAGCTCTCACCTACCAGACTGAATTCTAACCACAAGGGATTTGCTTGCAATTTAACCTGAGTAAGTCATGTTTGGTAAAGGATGTGGTTTTACGTTAGCAAGAAAAACACACATACCATTGCAAATGGTGTTTCAGAGACTTACGAGGTCTTCCATTCTTCTCTTACCTTCTATTTGCTCCCACTTCCTGAGCATTTAATACGTCGGCCTGCTGACTTTGCACCATGTGTTTTAACTCACCCGGAGTCCATAACCATTTGAGCCTCATCTCTTTTTTTTTGCCATTCTCAGCCTGTTTGAATCCGATCTTGGATAACGAGATCGCAGAGTCAACCACCACTGCTACATTTCAGAGCCTTTGGAATCCCGAGCATTTGGCCCCTCATCAGAAAATATCACTGGCTTAGACTTAACACTGTGTTTATTCTTACAGTTTCCTCTCTTGCTGTGATTCTGACAATCCCTGCACAGCACAGAGTGCAGTCTGAACAGCTCCCAGTTTTACCCTAAACAGGAATCAACATGGATTAGCCATTTCCTCTAGCACATGCCTTGATTTCTGTTTCCTCACTTCATGGATACAAAGTCTCCAAGGACCTTGTGGTTTAGATAATATATACTCCATTAAATGAATATAGACCTGTTTACCGTGGCAGATTGGTCAAAATTTTTTACTGCGTATCCTGTTTATTGGAAATGATTCACTTGGTCTAAAATTCTTTTAGTAGCCTTTCAGCAGCTGTGAGAAAAATGTGGTTGCATCCTTCAAACACTCCAAAGCCATGCTATTTGGGTATTACAGCAAGCTACATAGACCAAACAGTCTGGAAACACACTTTGAAGTCACGCACTTGGGTGGCAGTCAGATAATAAAAGTTGACGTGTTTTGCGCTGGATGGATGGTGGTGTTTTTCCAGTTCTATTGTGTCTGGGCATTTAAATGTCACACAGGCTTTTTTGTATGCATTGTTTACTCTGATGTGCTTGACTTCAGGAACAAACTGACTTGACAAACCATAAAGCAACTAAGTAACCATACAAACTTGCTACTCAACAAGTACTCAAACCAATCCTTGGATTAAAATCCAGTTTCCTGGATTTTCTTGGATTCAAATTTGGCAGCTGTATCATAAAACAAACCATGACTGACTGGCTACTTTTCCAGTAAACATGTCTTACCATTCTGGGCTGTCTTACAGGTAACCATTCCATAGCATTCTAGGATATTATCCCAGAGTTTCTTTATAGGAAATGTTACATGAAGACATCAGATGATTAAAGGAAAACTCCACCCTGAAATACATTAAATGTGGTTTTATTGAAATATTGGTGCTGTATATATACTTTTGTACGAGACAAAGAAATTCAACATCATCTCAAACATCAAGGATAACAGTCAGGTTTCGCTGTTAGCTCCTAAGAACAAATGAACAAGAACTTATTTCCTCATCCATCACTGTCCAGCAATCGTATTAATAAGAAATCTAACATAGAAGTAGGATTCCAAGTTCCAGAATGCAATGCAGCTACAGGACACAGAGTTACGGGAGGGACTCGGCTCAGCTAGTTGGCAAACTACAAGACGATAAGTGTGATGGCAGTGACGGTGGGATTAGCATGAAAGCTGAATCTTAAGATGCTTTTACACGGGTACTTGCGCCGGAACAAGTTGTTCCCGGAACAAGTTGCCCCAGCGCAACTGCCCGTCTAAACATGATTTGTTCTGGAA
>JAOTRR010000032.1:13707317-13729937 GCA_028570945.1 Gogo arcuatus
GCAGATACCCAGTTGGATTTGGAGAAATCGGGCCGCAATGAGCCGATTTACCGCCCAATCACAGAGCGTTTAAACAGAGAAACAAGCAATAAGAGGACAATAAAGCAAGTTAAAAACAGGCTAAAAGACTTTTGCTTCTGATCACTGATTTGCACATGTGCACTTTTGTGTTTACCTGTCTAATTTCTGGTTTGCCACCGATAGAGAATGAGCATGTAAACACGAAGGAAAGTGGGCGCAACTTCTTCCGGGCGCAACTTGTTCCCAATGCCCGTGTAAAAGCAGCTATAGGAAGCTAAACCTTAGGAACCTAAAGTGCTGCCGCATCGGTCTCTTTAAGTAGCGATGAAGTGAGGGCTAAATGCCACTGGCTCCACTATCAGCAGGTAAAACGGCATTGTGGATAATGTAAGAAACCAATGAAAGAAATCAACAAGAATTTCATTACAAAATAAATGTTGTATGCCATTAAAGTTAATTATAAAAAAATTAATATGCATTTTTCCTTTAAGGACGATTTTCCTTTAAGGAGACTTAATCCCTCCGCCTGCTGTCCCTGCGTTGCTTTCAGACTCTATTTTGTTGCTCTGAACCACCGCACACTTGTGTAATACTTTCATCATCAGCCTGAGCATTAGAGGCAGCTGGTTACCATTGTCGCCTGGCAATGAGGTTTGTAGATAAAATGGAAAACTGTGTTCTACTCCCTGGAAATGCTTTTTATGTTTTACTATCAAAATGTCACAAAAGACAGCAAGAACGACAATGGCACATATTGCGTTTGAGTTCTGGGAGAGAATGTGAGCTGCAGGCATATAAAAGTTTTAAAGAAGACAGCAGTATTGGTCTCTTTACTTGTAACCATCATTGATCATTTGAGCTTTCTGTGTTTCAGGGCACAAACCCTCAGTCCTCAGTTACTGTTGAAGTCATTTCTAGTCTTCTCTGACTGACCTTGGTAACTCTTTGCCTGCCATCATGGTGCAAATATTAACTTGTGCAACAGTTTAACAAAATATACATCATAAGTAGCTACGTATCCAGACTGTTTTCATACCAGTAGTAGTCTAGACAAATGAAATCCAACTGTTTTTTACTGTACTACAGTTTACACAAACCAGACTCCAGAACATAGTTTTCTAGTTTCTAGGTTCGCTTCCTTTGTGTTCCTAAGGGGACATTTACTTCTGTTAGTCAGTTTGCGCAATCCAAACTGGTGTGATTGCTAATGTTTTCAATTTGGTCTAATTTTCAGAAATAAATAAGTAAATAAATAAATAGTAATGAAGTGCTTGTGGAAAGGGGCAGGGCTGGAAAGTTTGCTACAGGTCTTTGACTTATTAAGTACTTCCTTTATGATTAAATCATGTTGGCACTGCACTGGAACTGCACTAGGATTTGGTTCGAAGCAGCCTGAGATCTCTTCTTGCAAACAGTCTTGGTCTTGATGACTTTGCTCGAGTATAATAGCTGTATTTACACCTGCCCAAACACAATGCACCAGAGAGTAAGCATACCACGATTCAATTTAAACAGCCTAAAGTGCCCTAAACAAGCTTTCACACCAACCAAACTCACTCAACTTTAAGGTCAAAGAGACCTTAACTACTGTGAAGTAAGACATAAAACACAAAAGTGGTGCTGTTATAGGAATACGTGATGTGGCCTGATATGAAGAATGTTACACCCCAAAGTAGATTATTTTCCAATAACAGCACATCCCAAGTCTTTTATTCCTCTTTTATACCATAAGAACCAGCCTCACTTTTTTGTAGAAGTTAATAAGACAAAAAATATGCAGCTTGTCATGTTCCAGAGAAACTACAAAGCCCTGCATCCTGAAGCTTTGTCATAAAAAGTGTCAGAAATGTGCCACGGATTACAGTTACAGCTTCACGCCTGACTTAACGTGCAATAAACGTCGAATGTGTTACAATGAGCGCATTAATATAAACCTGCGATTTGCTTGATAGCCGTCATTACTATCCGAACTGCTGTTTTAGAAAATTAATCAGCACCTTTTAACCAATTGAACAATTCATGAGCAGTGTGATGTAAAGCATTAGAAGCGATGAGAAATCTAAATGTGAAATGAATAGCCGGGGATCGAATCTGCACACGTCTGATTCCACTCATCAGTTAGAATTACAGGCTTCTACGACCCACAACAAGACCTGACTCGAGAACTAAATCGAAAAAAAAAAAAGGCGATGGTGATTTCCTCAAGCAGAATCTGTTTCAATAAAACTGATGCCATGATGTCTGCACTTCCTGGAGTTGTCAAGTCAAAATGCATTTGTGGTACAATCAATCAACATATTGTGACACCAATTGCCGAAAATACAGACACAGCAACAGCCAGTTTATTAAAACTGAGAAAGTCTGGCCAAGGAAATGAACATGATCTACAGTATATTTTTGTCTGGAGCTATATTTACCAAGGATGAAATCATTTCCAAGGGTTCTAGGGTGACATGTCACAGGCAACAACAAACAATATTTGTAACATCAGCATGGGCATGACTAGCTGACCTCAGAGCAGCTCAGGAGCACACTTTAAGATCACACATAGACCTAATGATGCGAGAATATATACTATAAATGTGACTGCTTATAAGCGCAGTTGGCACTTTTTAAAATGTTCGCCTTAGTTTGTTTTTCTTATATATACATTGCTAGCCAAATCAGCTTGCTGGCTCCAGTAATCTTAGCTGATCAGGTCAAGCTGCAAGCTACTTAGTTGGCTATAAATAAATACTTAATGTGAATTTGAAGTCGCTGTAAGCCTTATGACGAGCAGCCCAAAGCCTGAACCACTGTGCCACCACTTCCCATGTAACTTTCCAGATAACATACTCCAAGCATGATATTAATAAGTGTATTATTAATTATTGATCACACTGATGACATGGAACATAATTCAGAAATCAACAAGTAACTTCAATATTAAACCAAAATATTTAACTCAGTAAAATAAAAAGGTCTAACAAGAGTCAGAGCAGTTTATGGAAGAATAAAAGAAAGAGAAATTGGCAATACTATGATAGATATATTAACTATGACACATTACTGGAGCGTAGACCTCACTAAAATGTTGTTCCTGGTTAAAAATAAGAATATGTTACGCCGACCACTGCATATGACTCGGAAACACAGAATGTCCGGTGCTGTTTTTAAAATAGACGAAATGAACAAAGAAAACAAAAGATAACTCTGTATTCCAATAAGAGCAACAAGAACAGCATCCATCTTGGTTAGCAATATGCACCACAAGCACTTGAAATCATTCCAAGGAGGAATTACAAGTCAAAGTTGTAAATGTGAGTTTTATGAGGAGCACATGAACGCAGCACTACGTGTGTTGTTAGGGGGTAGGGGCATTTGCCAAATTCTTCAGGACTCTGTGAAGATTATGAAGTGCGTCCTTTATTTACTTCAGAGTAACGAGAAAACAGGCTCTCATTCATCTCCGCTGCTAAAAGCAGACAAACGGGAGCTTTGCATACTTGAATAGTGTTTCAAGACAACAATGGCAGGTAATGTACACGATAAAGCAAAACCCACTCAGGCGAGGACCCTCGTCTGTCTCACTGAGCCGTTACAGCAGTCTCGGAGTGGTTGCCCTTGGAGACCTTTGCGCGCTAATGAATTTAGGCGTCGCGACTCGGCTCGTGCATCATGCATCACTCACCCACAATGAGGCTCGAGCGCCAAAGCAAGATCATGTGACCCTCCACAGCCCTCCGGCTGGTCAGCAGTGATAAACTTTCAGCAGTGCAGTCAGGGACGGAGCACATTTACACACAGGGAATATTTGAAAAGATAATGTTCTCTACACTTCGAATATGCACTCTATATAATGGCTGCAAAAGGATTTAGTGTTTAAAGCCACACACACACACAAAAAAAAGGCTGTATACACTTTGTTTTGAATTATAGGTTATCAGTGGTGCTGCAGAATGAGTGGCCACAGCATAGCATTACTGTGGGTTAGGACTTGCTCTATTATTATTTTGATTATTATTATGCTATTATTAAAATACACGCAGTGCTACGATTATGATTTAAATCAACATCAGCTACATATGATTCTTCAAGGCACAGTTGGGGTGGCAACTGGGAAGGCAAGGCTAATTTCAAGGGTGTCACCTGCCACCCTGTTCCATCCAAGTAGCCATGCCCTGGACAATGCAAATGCAAATGCAAGTTAGTAGTTCAAATATCACTTAAAAACATTCTTTGCCCTTCGCTTCAGTAGATAATATCATCTGGATAGTAGATTTGTAGATAAGAACTACTTCTGTTATCGTAAAGACTGTCCCAGGATTCTTATTCACAATACGCTCAAACTGAACATCTGTTCAACACATTTAGTACTGTTTGACTTTATAGGACATATATAGCTGTAGAAGAGTAACGATTTACAATCCAACTATTCGGTGTCACTCAGAAGAGGATGGGTTAATGTTGTCTCAGGGAGTTTTTCTTGCCAGTGCTGCCTCCTTATACAGGTACCAAACTGATGTTGGCTCAGAGTCTATTCTGGTGGCTATGCTGGCCCTCCTTATACTGTACAAGTCTACAACTTTGGGGCAGTTTTGGTAAAAGAGCACGTTTCACAACAATTGACAAGTTGGCTGGAAGTCTGTGGCTCTTGGTGGCACGACAGACAAAATTACATTGCGTGAACGCGTGGGCAAACAAAATTGACCCAACAGACCCAACAGAACTGCTGACATTTCCTCAGAACTGGGCCACCATTTGTGATGTGGCTGAAAGTCTGTCAGCACTGGTGGTTCAACAGAATAGCTGATGTTGCCCCAATGTCAGGGATCTACTAGGGATCTAAATGTTCATGGTCACTGATATTCCAATACAAATAAATAAATACAAATTCGTTGTCAAGGTACAGTATCTCTCAGTGCTTGTGTGTTCGACCAAGCAAGTACTGGTGCCACATGGAAGCATATGAAAATCCTGATATGAAATTGATGGTGGATATGATGAGAAGTGCCATGCCTTGCTGTCAAAGTTAGTAGGCAGAGTTCAGACCCAGCTGTATGGACTCAGCACTTTGAAATGGAACTCCAACTTTGAACACTTCATTAGGCTGTGATTAATTCGTTAATGCACGGTTCCGGTCATTACGCAATAAAACCTGAGGTGCGAATCTGAGACCTATTAAAGCACCTATCTGTTGAGCTGGAGGCATTGGGGCATTGTTGCATGTCTTAACTGCATTGGAAAATCTGCGCGTTAAAACAGCACGCGCGCTTATTAACGATGCGAACCACGCCGCAGAGAAAACGATACAGCTGCGTCGTAAACCCGACACTGGAGAGTGCGGGAGAATGCGGGCTCTGGTGCTGCTAAAGCACAATCTGTAATCAGGCAAACATCTGGACGGACACAAAAAGAAGCATGAATTGTAAATATATATTTATATACAGATATAGAGAGAGAGAGAGAGAGAGAGAGAGAGAGAGAGAGAAAGCGCGCGCACCAGAGCAACCTTCATGTCGTTTGTTCCAAATCAGAAATATCTCACCTTTTCACTGAGGCGCACGATCTTATCCATTTTGGCTTCATCTTGAAGAAGCTCCCGTAGTTCACTAGTACTGAGGACCCTGTACCCGTCCGGGCAAGAGTTCACTTCCCTCTTCTGGGACATTGTCGTCCCCGTTTAAAAATAAATAAATAAATAAATAAGGCGAATTAAACGGCTCGGGGAAGCATTTCGCTCGTGCGAGGCGCCGAGTGTAACCGAGCCGCGCTGCAGGAGCAGGAGCAGAGAGCAGGAGCAAGCAGAGCAGATCTCATCGGTATGAAGGCACACCACTGTTTAGAGACAATGCAATTGGATATCACACGTTTGCACTTGTGGTGCAAGACTTTCCTTGGCCACAAGGGGGCGAACAACTTGTACGTGTCCAATGACTGCCACTTTATTTGAAACACGCACACACACCTAACCAGCACCTACACTCACTCCTCACTCACTCACTCACTGGTTCAAGCAGGTACTTTCTATTCTCTGTGTTATTTATCAGTCTCCATCAACCTCATCTATCAAGGGAAACAGCTCAGGAGGGTGTAGAAGGGTTACCACTTACCCTGAGTTAACTTACCCGGGTTTGTCACTAAACCACGTACTTGGAATACCTGGAGTACGTAGGCTGTAGGGCTAGATTCAAGAGATTCAAGAGAGCTTTATTGTCAAGACATCCATATACAAGTACACAGTGCACTGAAATAACGTTTCCCTCAGGCTCCGCATGGTGCATTTATAGAGAAAAGAGAAGATTACAAAAGAAGGTATTTAAAAATAACTATCCATAGCTATCTAAGTAGACATTTAGCTGTCTAAACGTCTAGCTATCTAAGTACAATAAACAACATAAATGACAAGACAAAGACAGGTCCAAAGTGAGCATTGTGCACGTGTAGTGCAAATGGATCAGAAATGGATGAGAAAACTGTAGTTTCAGTTTGAACTGTCAGTTCTTCAGGGGTAACAGTGAGTTGACGACTCTGACTGCCTGGGGAAGAAGCTGGTGCAGTGTTCGGATGCTACGGTACCTTCTGCCAGACAGCAGGAGGGACAACAGTGCATGTGATGCATGTGATAGGTGGGACTTGTCCTACACTATGCTGTTGGCACAGCGGACGATGTGCTTCTTATAGAGTTGGGAGATGGTTGGGAGAAGGACCCCGATGATCCTCTCTGCCGTCCTCACTATCCTCTGCAGGGACTTTTGTTCAGCGACGTTGCAGTTCCCGAACCAGACGGTGATGTAACAGCAGAGAACACTCTCAATGGTCCTTTGGCTACATGTATGAATGTAATTATGAATGTAATGTGTTAAGAATAACTTCATTCTGACAATCATTTCAGCTGCAACCCCAGTGGAAAACGTACCTGGCAACAAGTCAGGATGAAATATAAAAATATTCTATCAAGTGATGTGTATTAATAGTTCTCATCATTAATGCTATGTACAGATGTGGTGTGTAGCGTACACTTATAATGGCCTATTCATGTGTTCACAGCAAACGGAAAAAAGGCAGAGATTGTGAAAACTGGAGGAGGGAAACCTCCTGCTACATTTTCACATGCAGACGAGCTGGCAATTGCAAACAATAGGGGAAGGCCCATAACGGAGGGGGTCGAGGGGGGAGTCGGTTCAGACCCTGATGGCAGCTCAGTGTCCACCCTTTATATACAGGGTAACATCTTATCATATCAATTGTTTTGATTGCCCAGTTTAAAATAATTTTTTGAGCTGATATTTCCAGTCATACATCTATTGAATGAGAATGAACCTTCAAGATAGCAAAGCTTTGGTCAGTTGGCAATCACATTATTGTTTTTCAGGAGGAGTTCAATCAATCACTCTCCCCACCCAAGGCTACCTCCTCTCAGGCCTCTCGGAGAACCCAAAGGGCTGTTCCTTTGTTATTAAAAGGATTATTCATACTGACAATATGTAACATTAATGATTGAGAATCTTGCATGCCATGGTCGTTCTCTCGATGTGTTTTACTGTGCAGGCTGGATCTGACAATGTGCGAAGAAAATAAATGCTACAAATAAAAAAGCTTAAGCTGGAAATAGAAAAACTGGAACATGACAAAAAGGTATTGCTATACATTGACCATCCTTTGATCAATAATGTGTAACTTTTGTTTTAATTTTTAGGAAAGGGAGAATGGCAATAAATAAATAAATAAATACATACATACATACATACATAAATGCGTCTTTTATTGGTGGAAAAATTGATTAGTGTTGGCCTCTCTGATGGCTCTTCATGTTGGGTGATCCAACGTCACTGGGTCCACTACATCTGGTGGAATCAGCAGCTGGCATGGTGGCATTCTTTTCTAATTCTTTTCTGGCATTCTTTTCTAATAGTGCCAGTGTTATTGAGCACCACACATGCCCCTCACATGCCCGCTCCAGATGCACCCACAAGCCTTGCAGGCAAGCAATGCCTTGATGACCTCAAATGTCATCTCTATCCTGACCCTTGTGTTACTGTGAACCATATTATAATTGTTTTGTGCCCTTATTTGTGGGTCAGGATAGGGGGTCATCAGGTACCACAGACACGGGTAGCCTCTGTCCCCAAGCAGCAGGCCGTCAAAACACCCTTTGAATAATTAAAAAAAAGTCACAAGGATGTGTGAAATATAGGGTAGTGGTCGTCTTACCTTGTTCAAAACTCTGCCCAAGAGTGGATTCCCAAAAAATGTGTGAATCATGCACCAACTCAGGCCACGCAGCCTCCAGACTGGTCACCATTAAATGGTGATCACATGTCATCTGACAAAGGCTTTCAAGTCATTTTCACATACTTTGTAAGAAAATCACTACCAAATGTGTCTTTAATTGTCTTGAATATAAGTAGAAGCATTAAGGACAAAATATAGGCCTAGCCTACACGTCAGATCAAATACCTGCACATTGATGCTGTGAAATGATGTCTGGCCCTAGAAGCCTAGTACAGTATTTTGTAATATTCGTGCAATTTTTAATTTGCTTTATTTACCTATATGCGAAATGTCTAGCCTGTATCATAGATATGAACTTGTCATGACACGTGTTGATTTAGGTTTGAGTGTTTTTATCTATAATGATGTACTACCATCTTAAACACTAAGGGAAGCATATATTTACGCTGGTAGGATGTTAAGGTAGGACAAAATAACAGATAGGCTATGGTTATAAATTTACTCTACGGGTAGGAAGACATTTAGGCATAGAAAAATTCCTATTTGGGTCGGAAAAATATTTAGGCATGTTTCTTGACAAGATTATGGCAGAGGGGCAGGGTTTATATAGGGTAACATTGAGTTAACCATGAAGATAACCTGCTCGGAGCGGTTTACAGAGGCAGCGTACGTTGCCATGACAACATACCCTGGGTAAAACTTATCCACCTTTCGTAGTACGGGTTAATCAGGAAGTTACACCCAATGTCATAAAGTTACTCCTGAATTTGGATAAGCTAGTTACCTCGCTTCGTAGTACAGCCCCCTGTTGTTGTTGTTGTTGCTGCGGCTTTTGCTGTTGTTATTTTTTTGTTGCTGCTCTTGTTATTTTTGCTGCTGTTAATGCTCTTGTTGCTGCAGTTGTTATTACACCTACAAACTTTGTTGGAGGAGGTTATGTTATCTATCCTGTAGGCCAATTGGCCTGTCAGTTGCCAGCCTCTTATGAGTCTGTCTGCGTCTATCTTGAGCACACTTCATCTACCACCGGCTTGCTAGGCCTGTTGCAACTACACCAGACAAAAAGACGTTCACACACGGGCAATTTAGAGTAGCCAGTTAACCTAACTGCATGTCTTTGGGCTGCGGGGGAAACCAGAGCACCCAGAGGAAACCCACACAGACGACATGCAAACGCCACTGGGCTCAAACCCAGAATCTTCTTGCTGTGAGGCAACAGCGCTAACCACTGCACCACCGTGCCACCCATTCAAATACCAAATATTTTAAATAATTATATTTTGACTGCAACTTTTAAAAGAATATGACCACTCTAGGATTTCACAGAATACAGGAACCTGTTGAACAATTTCTCTACTTTTATTCAGAATCTGTAATCTGGTATTCATTACCTTGGCACATACAATAAATACCATATTCAGTTGGAGGAAGGTGAGGAATTTTGTTGTGGAAATAAATAGTTAACCCTGTAAGTAACTGTAGTGTAATCTTGTGTAATTTTTTAAGGAAAAAAGGAATCCAAACTTAAGTCAAAACATTTATTAAACCTTTATTTTTTTTTAAAAAGGAGAGACTATGATCCAAATGAAATTTTTTTGATAACTACAAGGTTTGGACCAAGTTGTGGTAGATTTGTCCTATCTACCCACCAACCTACCCATTCATCTACCTATATACTCCTCTACCTACCCATCCACCTGCCTGACCGATATAGAATTTTTATGACCAACACCGATTTCGATATTTGAGGATTTCAAAATCTGACTATGATATATCGGCTGATATTCATGTGTGTGTTTCTTTTTCCCCCAGAAACACATAACCTAAAGATTTTCCCCAAGATTTGTTGTGTAGTTATTTAAGAGTCCTCAACAAGGTAACATGACATAATCCTGTTTAAAAATAAACTTGTTTTATTGTCATGAATAGTGCTGTGAACAAAAGTACAACGAAATATATTGAAGTTTTGGTAAATAAGAGTCGAATGTATAAAAATACAAAAATAGTTATATATGTATAAAATGTCAGATCCATTATAAACTATAGAGTACTACTACTAATGAACATTAAAGGAAAGTGTGTGTGTGTGTGTGTGTGTGTGTGTGTGTGTGTGTGGGCCTGCCATATGAACATGAAAGAGAAATGATCAATGTAAAAAATTGTCTGCTCTCTGCTCCACTCTGCTTGTTGTGATTTGTGTTGCCAGAAGTAGAGTTGCAGTGTGCCCTCTGGTGGACAAACTACGCAATGACAACATATAACATGGTTGAAGTGTCTATTTTCACTCTCCGATTCTTTTTTAATTGTTATTTCGAACTCATATTGTCCGATAATATCGACGCAATGATTTATTTACCTTCCCACCCACCTACCTATTCATCTATACCCACCCACCTACACCTACCTACCTTGATTTTACAGAAAACATTTTACATAATTTAAGGAAATCATTTAATAATTTTTTTTTCTTCTATCTTCACAGCACCACCCATCAACTTGGCAATTCACTAAACAACTCGCAAATATTTCCGCAGAACCATATTTAATGAAACTAGAGTCGGCGCTAAAGCTAGTGGTGTGACGTCATCATCCCGCGACGACACAGAGGGGGGGGAAATGGCGATGCTGACGGGGGACCGCTGGAGGGATGAGCTGCCTGCTCATGAAATATTCTGTAAATTGCAAGAGAGCAGGAATTTGGAGCCACAGGGGACGAGCAGGAGGATAGTTAAAAACCTTACGTTTTGCCTGAATGGAGATTTGTTTGTGTGGGACAGTGTAGAGAGCGTGTTTTATACAACAAACCTGCGACAGCTCAACTCCGAGTTTACTTCACACACGGCCAAATACCAGGTTAGGAGTTTAATGTGGTGACTAATTAGCTCGTGTGTTTAGTTAAGAGAGTATTTTTATCAACTTGCAGAAAGTTAGCTCGCTAATTTATTATTATTTGGCTTGCAAATGACAGTCAGAATTGTCCCTGGTGTCAGTGGCAGTTGAGAAAAGTAAAGCATGTTTCCTGTCAGGTTTATTTACTTAGTTTGTTATGTATTTGACTGCTGATGAGTGTGTTTTGTGTTTTGTTTGGTCTTGTCCTGTCCACAGACTTTGATGTGCATCAACCCACCACTATTTGAAGTGTGTCAGGTTCTGCTTAGCCCCACTCAGTATCATGTGGCTCTCATCAGTCAGCGTGGGGCAACAGTGCTAGAGTTACCCCAACGCTGGGGCAAGAAGTCAGAATTCGAAGGTGGACGCCTTGAGATCAACTGCAAGTGAGTTCAGTAATCATGTGCCATGCTGCTCCTCAACCCTTTAACGCATCTGTAATCAAATATTCAAACACAGGGGTTTTACTCAGTGTGTCAGTTTTCATACTCGTACCGTTGTTTCTAATTACGTTCCCTGCTTCTCTCTTCGCAGGACTATTCCTGTAGCTGAGCGCTTCTTCACCAGCTCGACCTCCGTGACCCTGCGCCAGGCTGCTTGGTATCCCAGTGAGACGGAGGAGCCCCACTTAGCACTGCTCACCTCAGACAACACCATCAGGTACAAACAAGAGCATGTGGGAATAGCATGAATAAAGCGGTCTTTAATTTGAAGAGTTAGTTGCTGATGATCCAAAGACTGGAGTGTTCAAGTTCAAGTGTACTCAAGAAGTCGTTTATATCACCATGGAAAATAGAAAGAGCTTTCCTTGGAAGCACTGGAAATGAAAATAATTCTATTACAAAATAACCTATAAAAAAGTAACCAAAGTGACTTCGAAGAAAATAGTAATGGCTGATGGTTTCGGTTTTTGTGCTAGGTTTTACGGTATTACATACACAGCTTTTGTTAACGATGTGGTCGTGATGTTCGTGTGTGTAGGTTCTACAGCCTTAAAGAGCCTCAGACTCCGGCTCGAGTGCTTCCAGTGTCTCAGTCTGAGGAGGAGAGCAGCATCCACCCAAGAGGGTAAACGTGTTTTCTACAGTGTAGTGACTTGCATTTTAATCAAAGCTATTTTGAGATCCAAATCCTGAACTGTGAATAAATTGACAATTAACTGCATCCCAATACTAATGATACTAATACTAATGATAAACACTTGTATATCATCTCACTGTATTGAGTCTGAAGGAAAGTCAGGTCTGGTTGTTTGTCTCCTCTAGGCGATCCTACGCAGCCTCTCTGGGTGAGATTGCGGTGGCGTTTGACTTTGGGCCGTTAGTCGACGCCCCTCGCCATCTCACCGGCACACGGCTGAAGGAAGACCTGCTGGTTTACCCGTTATACATCCTCTACGGGAACGGAGAAACATTTCTGAGTTACACGTCTCTCACCTACCCGTAAAGCCTCTTGCCTCTAAACACACAAACACATATAGCAGTTATTTATGTACATAGTGTCCTCGGTTTTAAGTAATATTCAGAACATTGTGAATGTTTTCACTTTCACTTTTTTTTTTTTTTTTTTTTTTACTGTGTGTGTCAGTAATCTGGGGAAGCTCCTGGGTCCTCTACCCATGTATCCTGCTGCAGAGGATAACTACGGCTATGATGCCTGCGCCGTGCTCTGTCTACCGTGCGTGCCCAACATCCTGGTGATCGCCACTGAATCAGGAATCCTCTATCACTGTGTCGTTTTAGAGGCAGAGGAGGAAGAGGATGGTGGAGTAAGTACAAACAAAATTCCTTTAATAAATGTGTGCACATTTTGGTATCATCACATTTTGGTATCATATAAGTGACTGTAGATGACATTATAACATTACATTATGCTGTAGTGAACTACAGTCAGTTCCAGAATTATTGGCACCCTTGGTTAAAGTGATGGGTGTTGGCTGATATTCTGATCGTGGTATTGAAACAAAAGTCAGTTCTGTTTCCTTTTGTGTTTAATATAGTGTAGTATTGTGTATAGTTAAAAACATAAGGGGATGTTTTAATGTTTGCTGTGTGTGTGTGTGTGTGTGTTTAGGCTGTAGAGAGGTGGTCCCGAGGATCAGACACAGTGCCATCGCTCTACGTATTTGAGTGTGTAGAGCTGGAGCTCACTCTCAAACTGGCCGCTGGGGAAGAAGAAGATACAGCAGATTCGGACTTCACTTGCCCGATCCGATTACACGGAGGTCAGGCTGCTTTGAGGAGGGAGGAGGGGGGGAAACTTTGTGCAAATAGCTACTCTTAATTCATATGAATGTCTGATTTGTGTTGTATTTTTCAGACCCTCTGTGTCAGCACAGGTACCACTGTACACACGAAGCGGGTGTTCACAGTGTAGGACTCACATGGTTCAACAAACTCCACAAGTTCCTGCAGTCAGGTGAGTGCACACTGTAGATGTGTTGCTTTAACGCAAAGTCTTTGGATCTAGTGCTAGTCCAGCAAGATGGTGTGTGTGTGTGTGTGTGTGCGCGCGCAGATGAGGAGGATAAGGACAGCCTGCAGGAGCTGGCAGCTGAGCAGCGTTGCATAGTCGAGCACATCCTCTGCACCAAACCCCTCACAAACAGGTAGATTGAAAGTCCAACATAGTCATGTAATTGAAAAAAAAAATCATATATGAATGTTTAGGATTAATGGTCTAAAATACATCTATCAAGAGTTCCTTTTATTTTGGCTAAATGACCCTGGAAATATCATGAGAGATTAAAAATTTTCCCCGCAAATAGTTAATGTCCAGGAAGTAATGTCTGTCTTTTGATTAAATACCTGCATATAAATCCTCAGCAAGATGAATAATTGCAGTTGAGTTGATCACCATCTTGTGTGTGTGTGTGTGTGTGTGTGTGTGTGTAGTTCACCAGCTCCGGTTCGTGGTTTCTGGATCGTGTCTGATCTGTCTCTGGGTGCCACAATGATCTGCATCACCAGCACTTACGAGTGTCTCCTGCTGCCTTTGCTGTAAGAGACACAGCACTCTATTCTAGTTAAGCATCCTGGCGTTCTATAAATGAGGGAAAAAAAATCACAAATCCACAACAAACATTAATACTGTTTTTAATCCCTGTTCAATCCTGCAGTAGTTCTATACGTCCTCCATCTCCTCCTCTGTTGTGTTCACGGGTGGGAGCGGAGGAGGTGTCTGTGAGTTCCCCGCTGCGTGGACTGGCTCATGACTCGTTTGAGCAGCACATCCGGAACATACTGGCACGCAGCTCCACCAATCCACTCATGCTCAGGTAAGTTCGAGAAATCCTGTAGGCGGATTCACGGCTGAAAGTTGTGCCGAAGAGTCGGCCTGAATGTTTTGTGGTGAGCTATCACTTTAAAGTTGCAGTTTGCAAATAGTTTCTGGAATAGTCCTGCCTTAGTAAAAAACGATTCACATTATTAAGTGAACAAAATGAATCTTTGTCTCAGGCTTGTTTTTCCAGCCTGGAAATTAGCTCCGGCCCCCAGCTGAATCAGTTGCTAAGCTTTGGTTGAACACTCACAAGGCATGTGTCATTTCAGCAGACTGGTGGAGTGTGTTGTGGGAAAGTTTGGAGATAGTTCTTACTCCGGAACCAAGTCCAGGGGGTGGAGCTGAATCTGATCCAACTCCGGAACCAAGTCCAGGGGGTGGATCTGGATCTGATCCAACTCCTCCTATAAACATAACCCAAAAACCCCTAACACTAACCCGCAGAACACTGTAAAACTTATTAAACACACTCCACGTCCTGGGCTTCTGGCTCGACACCACTCGGGTAGGAGGAGCCGGATCAGTTCTGACTCAACCTGATGGACATTTTGTCAGTTTTCATCTTAACTGCAGAGGGTTTCAAAGTTATAAATGGCTCCATTAATCTGTGTAAATGTGATTTGTTCATGGTGTGTGTTTCAGGTCAGGAGATAAAGACACCTCCACTCCCACTCCAGAGTGTCTACAGCTACTGAGCAGAGCCACGCAGGTCTTTCGGGAGGAGTACATTCTCAAGCTGGACCTGGCCCGTGAGGAAATGCAGAAAAGGTACACGTTTATATCAGTTTCATTTGAATAGAAATTGTGTCTACAACAGACACTTCTAATTATTATTACACTTTATTAATTATGGTGCTGTTACTTCAGGTGTGATTTATTGTGGCTGCTTTTGTCTGTTTTGCTTATAGAGTCAAACTGCTGACCAGCCAGAAGAACAAGCAGCTGGAGGACCTCACGACGTGCCGGGAGGAGAGGTAGTTATCAGACTGCACCTTTTGAAGCTGATCTAATGCGTTAAATAAATAAAATGCCCCACTGCCTGTCCTCAGTTCCTCAGTCATTAGTTTTGCTGTTTGTATTGAACAGAAAGAGCCTGAGGGAGGCAGCAGAGCGCCTGGCCGACAAGTATGAGGATGCTAAATATCGACAGGAAGCCATTATGAACAGGTGCCTTTACTTTGCTCTGACTTTCTCTGAGAGAATTTTGGGTGAAAAGTTCATCACAATTATTTTTCTCATTATAAACAGGATTTTCACATCAATTCAGCAAATGTAGAAAAAGTGCTTGTTTTGTGTGTGTAGGATGAAGCATGTGCTGGGCAGCCTGCGCAGTCAGCTTCCCGTGCTGTCCGACAGCGAGAAAGACATGAAGAAAGAGCTGCAGACCATCAACGACCAGCTGCGTCACCTCGGCAACAGTATCACACAGGTCAGTTACACTGGAGGTCACACTGTCTACTTCCCGATGCTGCCTCCCTTGCACTTGCCCCCATTGCTGTAAAACATCTAATTTAGTTCTGGTGCAACCGGTTGACATCAGAAGTTGCATGGAGCATCATGAAAACCAAGGATCTATCAAAACAAGTCAAGGATAAGGTTCTGGAAAAGTATCAATCAGGGTTTGGTTATTTAACACACACACACACAATCACAGAAGAAACCAATTTCCAGGTTGTAATGCTACAAAATGTGGAAATGTTGGGGGAGGGGGTGAATACTTATGCAAGCTAATTTAGGTGCTGTTCCAGACACTTCGTGGGTAGTGTTCTTACACAAGTAAGAATACATGAGGCATATTTTGTGGTCATGCTGGTCAGGGAATTTCCATAATATGAAACTGTACATATTTGGTCATGTGGCCACACAGGATAATGGTAGAGCAATATTAAAAGGCAAAGTTACTCGTTCACTAGATACAGTCTAGAGAATCTGACCTGTGATTTATTTATTTGCATAGTGACCCAAAACTAATCATATCTCCTGATGTGACATTTCTCAGGTGAACATGAAGAAGGATTACCAGAAGAAGCAGATGGATAAAGGCTCGTCTTCAGCTCGAGCCACCATAACACTCAACGCCCACCAGAGGAAGTGTGTTCAGGGTGTCTTAAAAGAACAGTGAGTCAACACGCACAGAGCACCAACTACTTACGCCATCAGCTTTTACTCAGTATATTCTAGGGCTGTCAGGCTGTTCTTTTAAAATCAGTACATTCATGTCAGTTTTTAAATACTGCCCTGTACTTCTACACCATCACCCAAACCACATGAGGTGAACGATAATGGCTTCTGAAGTGGTGGGGAAGGGGAGACTCCACAGGGGCCTGCAGCATCATTGTTAAAACTTCCTTACTTCCTAACATACTGACCAACATACCAACTAGTTTTTCTTCCTAACTGACCCTTACTGACCGGCTGACACGTGTGTTTTTGTTTTTTTCCTTACTGACCAGCCGACACGTGCGCCCCCCTTTCCTTACTGGCCGGCCGACACGTTTATTTTTTCCCCTCACTGACTGACCTAGTGACTTACATACTCACTCGGTAATGTATTTTTTTGTTTGTTTGTTTTTTTAAATATAAAGAGTCCAACTGGCACATAAAATAGAGGTAAGTATCAGCAAAAAAAAAAAAAAAAAGTCCTCTCCCCAAGCGTGTACTCGATATCCATTTGAGATTCTGCCACAGACAAAGAGGGACTCTGGAAACTCCTACTCAATATTTTTTTTTTTACTAAATTGATTTGCAAAAATTTGTAGAAAATGTGAAAGAGGTATGTTGTAGATTACATTTATTCATTCAGAATCCTCTTTCTACATCGAGTGAAAACATTTAGCCAAAACATTTAACTTGCATTAGGCAATTAAAAACAGAAAATGGAAAACTATTGCGGCAGCCGTAGTTTTGAGGTTAATACTGACGAACTCCCACAAGTTAAGTGCTGTTTGTCATCTCATTTCTCTTGTAGGGGTGAACACATTGCTGACATGATGAAGCAGATCAAAGACATCAAGAACCATTTCAATTTCTGAAGAGCAGAACTGAGAAGCGTTCGCTGACCGCGTACCACACATCACATTATATTCAGCTCGCAGTGGCAGATTTTCTTTGCAACTTGTTGGTTGATGCTGAGGGTAAAAGATAAAGCCGACACATTTGTATACAGTAGCTTTTATATGTTGTGTGGACAAATAATTTGTTGTGGGAGGGAATAAAAATTTTTTTTGTACATGTAAGAACATTTGGTTATTTGTGAGTACACCACAGAGCTGTTGAACTCTCACTTCTGATTGGTCAGAAGGTGTTTGATTAATTGTCTTGGACAATCACAAGTTTATATTAACAGCTACTACAGGGACAGGGATATGGTGCATGATAATAGCTATGAAAGAATCTCCGTTTATGGTGTATAATTCATTAACAGATTTGGAAGGAGTCTCCAGTGTCATTTTTTTTTGTAACAGATGTAAAGCTGTAATTGTAACTTTGGAGTTCCTCTGTAACATAAGTTTTGTCTCATCATGTCTGCTTTTATTCCTAACATAGCTGATCTTTTGACAGCATATTGGCATAAAGGTAATATATATACGACTACTTCAGCCAGAGATGACTAATGCTAAAGATGCTAATAAGAAGGGATGTTTAAAGCTTTTGCTATACTTTTATGGCACGAAAGCTATTTTTTGATCATCTGTGCCATTATAGTATAAGCAAAAAGAGACCGAACGAGCAAGGTATGATTGCGTAGCTTGGTATGGAGTAAAAAAAAAAAAAAACACCACACATTTAGTCCACCTTTAGAGATATTTATAGATTAACTGTATTTATGATGCGAGGGTGTGGGTTGCTGCCATATTTGTTAAGGTCAGATCAACTGTGATAAGTGCACCAACTCAAATCATCCAAGTCAACCCCTCGGCTGTGCTTTAAGTACAGTCTGGTTTATTAGATATGTACAGAGATATATACACTACAGTATATAAATCTTCCATGCGAACAGAACGTTAATGTTGTCGTTAAACTACGGTTTTCCACAAAGCAAGAGTAGAACCATAAAATCAGACTGGATTAGAGGAAAATGATCTCGTCACTCAGTTTAATCCAGACGATATTGTGTCGTTTAGAGCTTCATGAATATTTAAAAGGTAGTTACAAAGTAGACAAAAGTTCATTGTGTGTCAGTGTGATGTTCCTATCAAATAAATGGGGAAGCAGCAAAATCCACAACTGTAGCCTGTTTAAATGAACCAACAGATGGACAGAATGGATATGAATTAAAAAGACAAAAGATGACATTACTTGTATATTAAAAAAAACAAAACAAAAAACACTTCAGGTCAGAAAGTTGCTGCTCGCGTTTAACCAGCAGCGTTGTGTAAACTCGTGTCCTCTAGACGTTCCCATCAGGACTGGAGAAAGAATGAAGCCGCATTTCATCAGCGACTGGTTCTCTGAGAAATGTTACGAAATGCTTGGGTAAAAGTGTTGCCACACCACACTGAACTTACTGACTGTAATCGATTTCGACACCGTGTTTGCAATCTCTGCTGTAGTTCTAGGGAAAAATCAGTAGCGCTATATGCAAGATATTCGATAATGGGTGTAATTTGTACAAATTATCCATGTACATCATTACGACAGGGCCTGGTTTAGAAAAATGAGTCACATGCAGGAGTGGACAAATCAAAGGAGTGGAGGATGACGACGACGACGATGCGTGTGGACTTTTAGCTTTTTTTTTTTCTTTTTCCCTTCTGTTGTTCAACAAAACGTGCTTCCTCAATGCTATAGCTACAGCATGCTATTCTTTCCAAATTAAACCACCTGCCGCACTACACACAAACTAGCCAAGGATATATTATTACATTACGTTAGCTACTTTTTCTTTTTGCCTATTAGGTTTCCGAGCCTGGAGACTAATAAATCTATGATTTGTCCACCCTTGAAGTGATCCAGAACTAATTCAGGGGTTTAAGAAGCAGCCGGACAATTTTCTGTCATTTTCGACTCAAATCAATTGGCATATCGCTTGCCTTTGGATCAGAATTCCTCATGTGCAGTTTTAATTCATCACATAAAAACACTGTTGTTTTCATACAGTAATGATGAACGTACACGGTACTCACCTCACTGAGCATTACAGTGTTACTGGACATTGGAACATAGCAGCGGCTACACACTTGGCGTCCTCTCGTCCGACCTAAAGCCGTCTCTGCGGATCTGTTTGTCGTGAATCAGTAAGGGAAAGAATCAGGTTCAGACATAGAGAACAGAAAACTACAAACGTCATCAGACCCACCAGACCGACCACGACATTGAAAAAAAATCATTCAACGCCTTCGCTCCGTTGAGTGGTGGAGGTCCTCGATTTGTCCGATAAGTATTTGAAATCTTTTGAAGGAAAAGAGCAAAAGGACGAAGGAGAGGAATACTGACAGCACGGGTTCTAACTATGAAATGAATCACGGACACTGGAAGCCACACATACGGCCAAATTAACTTAATGCAATATACATATATTCTGTATACACACACGTATGTACAAATACTACTAGCAGATCCTTCATAAGTCCCCGTCTTTATGGCTCAGCAGATGTTGTAGAAGTAAGAAAGTGAAGTAGGCCAGGAACAGAGTGAAGCATGAGAAAGACACACAGAGACGTTTCACATTTAGTCATGCTCGAAGAGCCGTAGTAAATAGTCGTAGTGTTCTCTCACGTGTCAGAGCCTTTTTTTTTTTTTTTTTTTTTAGTGGTACAGTAGAGTGTTTTTAAAAAGCCCAGGCCACCTCACATCTGATCCTCAGCAAGGGATGGAGGAGACGCGCTGAGGTGTTGGGAGATCCGAGAAACTGTGTGTGTGTGTGTGTGTGTGTGTGTGTGTGTGTGAAGAAAGGGAAAGAAAGAAGGATGCTGGATGAAGAGGGAGTATCATGTCTCAGGAAGCTGGCTGATGTCTGTCAGGTTGGTGTCATTGAGGATGGCGCGGATTCGCTCTAAAGAGTCCGCCTGCCGGATTCTCTCCAACTGGACCTGAGGAAAAAAAAAAAAAAAAAAGAAGTGTTAAAGGGGACTTATTGTGAAAAACTCACTTTTTCAGTGCTTGGGCACATACATTTGGGTATCTGAAGTGCCTACCAACCTAAACATTCTGAAATTAGTTTCGTTTGCGCCTATTTCAGAAAACATCAGCTTCAACAAGTCGTTCAGATTTGTCTCCCCTTTCTATGTCACAAGGGGATCATCTTATTAGAATGATCTCACCCTCTCATCTGAGTATCTCCACTCATGGCCTGAGACCTGCCTTTGCGAACGAATATTTATGATGAAAGTGCTACCTGATTGGCTGGCAGAAGAGGGGGTGGGGTGAGCAGTGGCTCATTATCGTTTAAAGGAACAGACGCTCAAATCAGCTGTTTTGAACAGGGCTGTTTAGACAGGGTGAGAAGGGAGCTGTGGGGCTTTTTCCTTGTGGGATTTTGACTAAAGCATGTCACAGATATTTCATTAAGACCTCAGGGAACTGGGTTAACTTGTGGAAAAGGGGTAGAATATGTCACCTTTAAACATGACCTGAAATTGAATTAAATTTAAAGTAAGGAACTGGTATGAAATCAAACACTTTTGGGTGTGCTGTTACAGGAAAACAACCATTGTGAAGTATAGTTACTACGTATTACCACCCAGAAGTTGAGTATTTTCAAATAACAGCATTAGAGCGATTTGTCAAATGATGATTTAGATTTTTTTTTTTAAACCCTCCTGAAATTCACATTTTCAAAATGGCTGCCTACTTTTTAAAGAACAAATATTTTAACAATGAAATGATACTTCTACAGCGTTTTCATTTACTGAAGGCTCTTAAGATTTATTAAGTCATAAATGATTGACTGTCCCCAGGATGCTAAATCCCTGATTGCCTTCTGATTAAATAGATAAAACACTAATTACCTGCAGAGTCTGGGAAAGCTTGACAAAGTCTCTCTGGACCTGCTCGCTGACATCCAGCTCTGTTTGTAGTCTCTGTGCTTTGTCCTTCTCGTCGAACACTTGACTCTCCAGGGCAGTCTGTAAAATCCAGAACGCACACCAAGTTGGAAAGATGTCAGTGACAGGCTCCAGAGCTAGCTCCTTTCATTGTAGGGTTGTATGTGGGTTTTGATCCCCGTCACCGATCGATCTCAATATCGCATGGTTCCTTATGGCACTGCACAGGGAGTCAGTTTATGATGTTTGCACTCAGGAATTGTGTCTCTTTTCAGTGAGTCGAATTCATTTGGCTGAGCTCAACGATTCTTTTTCATCAGTCCAAACAGTGCATGAGTGTCATCTGTGAATGAAATGTGACTTCTCATTGTTTATTGGACAAACTTTCTCAAAATTTTGTCCCATTTAGAGAAATAAATGCCAACATGCTGTTTGGGAGCCAAAAGAGTCAACTCGTATTGGTGAGCCGAACCAACTGATCTGACTCATTAGAAAGAGCCAAAATTCCCATTGTTATTCTGTAGAATTAGCTCCTCACAAGCTTCGTTATCTTGAAGGTTGTAATCTGATTGGCTTTGATATACTTTGTACACTGGTTTCCAACATGAACGCCAACGTTTGCGCACAGTGAGACCATCACAACGTTATGGCAGATGAAAGTGATTCATAGCCGGCAAAAATGCATTGAAATGTAACATATTGTGGTCATGTTAAATTGTCCAGGTTAAAAATTTTAACCAAAAAAAGAGCGAACATTTTATGAGCGAGTAACGTCCTGTTGTTGATTGTACCTTGCTGGAGAGTGCGTCTTTGAGCTGTTCCTCCAAGCTGCTTTTCAGACTCTGGACGCTCTCTAATGCTCGGCTCTTCTCCGCCTGGCTGCTCTCTAGCTGTTCACAACAGAACAGTTCAGGATCAGCCAAATTCAAATGGCTACAATCCCTTATACCTTCATTCAGGATGTTCCAGCTAGTTTGGAGGGTTCTTTACCTGCTCTTTTTCAGTCTTGACTCGCTCCAACTCTGTCTTCAGGCTGGAGAAAGATGCTGGAAGAGGAGACGGAAGTCAGAATTAAAGACTATATAATCAGTATGTACAAACCCCATTTCCAGAAAAGTTGGGATATTTTCCAAAATGAAATAAAAACAAAAATCTGTGATTTGTTCATTCACATGAACCTTTATTTAACTGACAAAAGTACAAAGAAAAGGTTTTCAATAGTTTTACT
>JAOTRR010000032.1:13754817-13767481 GCA_028570945.1 Gogo arcuatus
CTATCTATCTATCTATCTATCTATCTATCTATCTATCTATCTATCTATCTGTCTTTGTTCATTTTATTTTATTCATGTAAGTTACATTGAGGGCAATGTTCAGCTGTAGAGTTTCACTGAGTCTGTTTTTATGGAAGCCTCAGATTCATGTTCTTGTCTGACAGGAGTGGAATCTGACATGGTCTTCTGCTGATGTAACCCAAACTCCTCAATGTTTGACATGTTGTGCGTTCTGAGATGCTTTTCTGTTCACCACAGTTGTAAAGAGTGATTATTTGAGTTATCATACCCTTCCTGTCAGCTCAAACCAGTCTGGCCATTCTACCCTGGCCTTCTCTCATCAACAAGTCATTTCCATCGGCAGAACTGCCACTCACTGGATGTGTTTTGCACTATTCTGTGTAAACTTTAGAGACTGTTGTGTGTGATAATCCCAGGAGATTAGCATCAGTTTCTGAAATAGTCAAACCAGTCCATCTGGCACCAACATCCATGTCACAGTTAAAGTTACAGAGATCACACTTTTTCTTCATTCTGATGTTTGATGTGATCATGTGAAGCTCTGGACCTCTATCTGCATGATTTTATGTAGTGTCCTGCTGCCACTTGATTGGCTAGCTGGATAAAAAAAAATTACACTGGACAAATTTGTCATGTATCATAAATGTAAATACATGTTTGATGTCCAAATTTCACATCATTATTTTTTGCATTGGATCTCCAAAGCGTACACATAAAGGAGGTTCGTGACCGACATGTCAAGGATCTCATTTTTTGTTTTGGAAAAAGATTTTTTTTAAGGATTTTGTTTATTTAAATGTTGGTCAGTCATGTGAAAAAGATACTAAAAAGATACTTCTACATATTTGAATTTCCTGTCGCTAACAGCTAGATCCTTCTTCAATATGCCCTGTTTTGGTATCAGTTCTTTTTTTTTTTAATCTTCCTTTTTGTTCATTTTGTCCTTCCTATGTTCCTCATGCATTGCTCTCAGACTGCGTTTGAAATTAAAATCAATATATCAATAAAGATTAAGCAATATTCAGTCGAAGTCATATTCAATATTCAGAAATACAGTAATAATGATTCATAATTTTCCAATGCTGTGTTGTTTTCCAGTGACCAATAGTTATGAAGAGATGCCTGAAACCCCTATGGTAGCAGATGAAACTTCCTGTTTACAGAACCCTGTTATCAGCCCTCCCCATGAGACCAACATCAACTTTCAGGATGACGACGACGACAACAACAACAGTGAATCAGAGAGCTACGATGATGTGGACAAACTTCCAGATGGTGAGGTTGAATGACATGATCTTTGAACAAGCACCTTGTTCTTAGCTTGTGTTCCAATAGTGTTTTCGAAATGCAACCATCTCCAGTTATTTTGACTCAGAAGTGTGCATCAGTTATTTCACACTAGTGTCCACTTGCAGTACAAGGGAAAGAGGATTTTGCTGTGACGCGCTTGTCTTTGGTATTAAGCTTAAAGGAATGCCCCAGTATCTCCATATGCAGCATATCTGCGATTACTCAAAACTACCTTTTAATGTAATTCTAAGGGCAGTTGTTAAACTCTCCAATAAACATTTAAAACACATGGCTAACATAAGAGAAAGCCTTACCAAAGCTGCTCTCGTGTAGTTTTATCCAACCTATCAAACAGAGCTGTATAGTGTAAAGTAGTTCTAGTGACTTAGGCATTTCCAGAGGCTGTGTGGTATCCATGTGAGATCAGGCTACACTGTTTCTGCACAACCACAAATTCTTCTGAGAAATTTTACACGTTGAGCTTAATTTACAAATATGTTTGCCTGAAGAATTAAAAACTTTCTACAGTAGCATGCATTAAAAATATTTTGACACCCCAACACCTACGCTTTGACTTCAGTTATTCTTCAATATTCTTGTTTTTATATCATGAGAGGAACTAAAAAAAAAAAAAAAAGAAGCATGATTTTGCTGACCCACCATCCACTGGTTGGATTCAGGAACTTGTTTGCCTCCTTAAAATAAATTTGCATGCTGTAGAAAAACGTCTGGTCTGTTAGCTTGGTGAATCTGAATTCCATAGTTTTGGGCTACACACATGCACTGTCAGAAGCAGGGGTACAACAGGAGTCCATTTCTGTCTCCCAGGCTACACTAATGTACCCCCTAGGACTCATTATTGGACCTTAAGGGAACTATGTGTACCTTTTCAGGGCCAAAAAGGTACATATATGTTCCCAAACAGCATATAAAGGGTACAAATAAGTACCTTAGAGGGTACTGATCCAGTGACAAGCTGCTGTACCTGTAAAAGGTACAATAATGTACTTTGTTTTCTGAGTGTGTAAGGTTACACCATTCATACAAGGCTAGACCTTTCATTTTATGATATTTCCTCATACATTCAGTGCCTTCCTTAAGTTATAATGGATTATTGGTGGTCAAGGTTTTGGGCAGTGGTGGCTCAATGCGTTAAGGCTCTGGGTTACTGATCGGAGGGTCGGGGGCTCGAGCTGTGCCCTAGCACCACCAAGCTGCCACTGTTGGGCCGTTAACCCTATCAGCTCAACCTATCCACATCAACTCCACATAGAAGTGGGGGAACAAGATGTAAGAAGATTGATGGTCAAAGTTTTAGGTCTATACTGCCCCCTGCTGTCCATTCTGTCGTGACCATTTTTAGAGTCAATCCACATTCAAGTAACAGCTTTAAAAGGACCCACAAGAGAGTTATTTTTTTGAAGAAAAAATAACGATGGATTATGCTGAATGACAAAATGGCTGCATCAAGTAAACACACAAAACATTCTATTTAGTATTAGCAAATTGAAGCATAAATTGTAGAATAAAACAGTTCTGAATCAAATAATCTTTGATGTAGGTTGTATGTTCCAATCTCTACTTCTGGTAACAGCCCTTAGCTCATGTACTTTGATTTGTTTGTGTGTGTAAATTTACAAAATCATGTGAGGCAAGCTATAACTGCGAAATCAAAATGGTGGTAGTGTGGGGACTTTCCTTTTTTGGTGAAGCTTTCTTCATTTGTTATTTATTAACTTGCTGGTTTCAGCTTTAAAAAGTGAAGTGCTTTCCAAATGGCTTTTACTTTCAACCCCTACGAAGGTATAGCATTCAGAAGGAGTTGAGAAATATCATGATTACAAACTTCAGCTCGAATGTATACATTATAAGCAACTCGTGTTTTCAGTTTATATCACCATCTAGTGTATAGATAGCAGCAGTCAGTTGTCTCCTCAAGCTGGACGCAACATTCCACCTTAATACACTATATGGCCAAAAGTACTTGGACAGCTGACCATCACACCCATATGTGGCCCTTCCCTAAAAAGTTTCCACAAAGTTAGAAGCATGCAATTGTAAAGAATGTCCTTGTACGCTGTAGCATTACAATTCCCCTTCACTGGAACTAAGAGGCCCAAACCTGTTCCAGCATGACAAGTGAGGTCCATGAAGACATCGTTTGCCCAAGTTGGAGTGGAAGAACACAAGCACAGAGCCTTAAACTCAACCCTATTGAACACCTTTGTGATGAACTGGAATGCCAGGCCTTCTCGCCCAACATCAGTGCCTGACCTCAGTAATACTCCCAAAGCCAGGCTCCAAAATCTAGTAGAAAGCCTTAAGGGGGAACTAAATCTCAAATGGGATGTTCAAAAAGCACATCTGGATGTGATGATCTGGTGTGCACACACTTTTGGCCATATAGTGTACAGTACGTAGAGTAGATGTTCTTCAGCATGAGAAATATAGGTTGAAAACTATGGAGAAGATTCAGTGCCAGAGTGAAAAGCAATCACACCGGTGAAAAAACCTTTTAACACAATACACAAATGGCTTTGCGTCCTGGAAAATGACACTTTCAGGCCCTTCTCCCAGAGTACAGCTGAGCTTGGACAGTGATTGCATTTCAGTATGGCACGACTGCAACAGATTCAAGCAGATTCAGTGTTTAGTTCTTAAAATGCAATCCCTTGCTTTAGAACAATGGAATAAAGATTTTGCTTTTCATTGTGGTAAGTTTTTTTCTGCATGTGACTAATGAAAAGCAATACAGTTTGTGCTGGTTTTCACCAGTGGGATTACGTTTTCTTCAGACATGGAATCTTCACCAGAGAAAGTAGACTTCATCTGATAACAGTTGATCTGATCTGATCTGATCTGAGGTGGTGTTTATTCACATACTTCTTTTTGCAGTGCAACAAAGCTGCGATGACATTGCATCGTTGCCAGATTACCTGGAAGTGGATCCGTCTCCATTACAGAACGTGTCAGACAGTGCGTCAGAAAACTATGACGATGTTGATCAGCTCCACAACGACAATGAGGACTATGATGATGTGGGATGAGACACAGACCTCCTTCCAACTTAGCACTTTGTTTCATGACGATGTTGATGTCTCTATTGCAAAGAGATTTATGTAGTCTAATTTGATTTTTTGTAATTTTCCAGGTGGTTCTCAGGGATGCACCTGGGCCAGTTATTTAAATATAACAATTTACTATTTTAAATAAAATACTGCACAGAGCACAGGAGCCACTGTCTAGCGAATACAAACTAATGTGGAGGAGCATCATCAAGTGAATTTCTCGGACTTCTTTCTTTTGGAGAAACACTGATAAATAAAATCCCTGATCAAAGATACAGCATCATTTACCAATACCACTGATTCCTTCCACTCTAGATGACTAAACTGATGAAAAACTAAATTATTTAATAAAGGAAATAATATATATTTCATATTCTGCACTACTTGTTTTTACTTTCCTGCACAACTCCACCCAGTAGCAGTGGAGTGTAACTGCACTCACTAACTGCCTGTAAGTTAAAGGTGCAGTCCGTGATTCTAATCCAATACACTTTTTGTCAAGTTCAGCAAATATCTCCTCGCGGTCCACTAGCTGTCTGTTCTGTGTGTGCGCTGAAAAAAAAAAATCCAGTGTTTGTACACAGCCTTGGCTCTGTAAATGGGAATCAAAGTGCCTCTGACCGGGCTACACAACACTATTCCTGCCAATCAGCAACATGGGGCGTTCATTCTTGTGCACAGAGCAGGAGGAAGGGATGGGAGATGGGGGAAAGGGGGCAGTGGGAGCAATAGGGATGGTAAATCGGGAACATGCTAACGTGCTGAACTCCACAACATAATCGTATTGTCAAGAAGGATAGATGGCTGAGAAACAGCCAAAGAGGAGAAAGTCTATGATCACGCAAGGGCCAAGAGCTGCCTTAACATCGGTGAGGCTTTCTAATAGCGGAGAGACCTCAGAGACTTGAAAGGCATGAAGACGGACGTAAAGCAGCATTATGTAGGAAACGTACCTTAAAATATCAGCTTCGAAATCATTTTGATGGTAAACTGACTTGTAATAGGGAGAATGGCTTGTCTTCCATCTTGTCTCCTCACCCGGTTCGCCAGTTATAGCACTATGTAACTCTGGTGGTGCGTCCTGGAGACCTCTTGTGAGAACTGCATAACACTTTACGACACTTGGTAGATAACACTCGGACATCGGTACTAGTAATAAGTGCTCGTGTCGGTTACTGTCTAGCTTTGTTGGCGAGCTTTCCACCCAAGTTTGCATCACTGTGTGTTAAGGGCATCCAGGTTTTTCAAGGTTAATTTAGTCAACTAGCTGTTCTTTGTCCGTTAGCATCCCCCAGCATTAGATATGTCAGTGTTATTGGCTATGGTTCTGGTTGCGTTAGCTTAGCATGCTACTATTCCAAGTTGTGTGCAATACTTGCGCAAAGGAAGTAGTGATCTGTCTCATGGCTAATGGGAAAACAATGACAATCCAACAGCAGAGTGTACATCCCTGCCAATGTGATTTATGAAAGATTGCGACGTAGGCTGTAACCTTATCAGTCTTATCCCTGTCTCACAGAGATCTGTAGGTTTTCTGAATGACAAAAGTCATGTAACCTCAGTCCCATCTCAGGCTAGTATGCAAATAAATAAATTCATCTCGCACCAAAACAGTTGGTCAGTCTTTTTCAATCTCACATCAAATAAGCCTTGAAAGCTTGCAACTTTGGAAACCTATCTCAGCTAGCTTGTAATAAATTACACTGCCCAATGTATATGATGTGCCTATATCATGTCACCAATAAAATTGTATTCGATTACACACATACTCCACATTCAAGTGCTTCCATTCAAATGTATATGGCCTGAAAATGCAAACATGGTATTTCAGCAAAACTAAAACTTTGTCAATTCTTTTTATGCTAGTGTTCATCTCCAATGTCACAATATATAAAACTGTAATCATATGTGTAAAATCCTGTCATGTTACTCTACCTTACCAGTTGACATGGTTCTTTGGCTTCTGCCGGCTCCGTATCCTTCCGTTTGTCAACAAATGCACGTGTATTGAAGGGAGCTCAAAAAGTGATTTGTATTTACAACAATGGCATAAAAGTGAATTACACTCTGCAACTGTAGGAGGAGCCCAGGAGCAAAATATATACCAATTCTCACATAATGTTGCTTTAAATCCATTATTTGAAAAATGTAGGACCACTCTGACTGCCTAGAGGAGGCCATTCTCCAAAAGCGAAGTAAGCAGGGCATCAGTCAGAGAACGAGGCAAGAAGCCAAAGGCTAACCCTGAGGGAGCTTGAGAGATCCACAGCTCAGATGGAAGAAGCTGTTCTCACAGGACTACCATAGCCTGGGGACTCCACAAATCTGGACCTTATGATAGAGTGGTGAGACTTATTAAAACCTGTTTGGACTCAGCAAAAGGTTATATGGTCTGATCAGACCAAAACTGAATACTTTGGCCTTAGCATAAAGAGCTAGGTCCGATGGAAACCCAACATTGCTCATCACCTTGAAAACAACATCCTTACAGAGAAGCATGGTGGTGGTAGAATCATGTTGAGCGTTACCCTTTGACACTCGACTGCTTCTCTGACTAATTCCCTCTTTCAGTGAAAACTAGGTGTAAAATTCTGAAACTATACTAACACTGAAAACAACAACAGCAGCAGCAACAGTCTCTAGTCCTCGAGACGAAAAAAAGTCTTTCAAGCGTGTATACAAACCCCATATACATATCAGTGACTCACACATGGGAAATCCTTTGACCCTTTAAACCTTAATGATTTCATTAAAATTATTACAACCCCTCAATGCTTTCTTAATATAAACATTTACAGCTGGATGCAAATCCACATGTTCACACATAGCAACGCAAATCTGTTTTCTCAAAGTTATTTCTGAAAATTTGATTCTGTCGATTGGTTCAGCTGCATAACGTGATCTTTCACTGCCAACAGCCGATCTGAGCAAGCCAGCGTGACGATTACTTTGGTCTAGAAAAGAACTGAAACTGCAGTTTCACTGCATACTGAACCACCTGCTGCTATTTAAACAGTCTTTAATCCCCCCCCCCCCATATGTATGCAAATATGACTATTAAACTTGTTTGTAAACCAATCTTTCCTAAGTCTTTTTTTTTGCTGAATTATTTGATTGTATTATTGTTTTTCCCCTTTTCAAATAAGAAGACTCTTGACATTCAGCCAAAAAGAACAAGTTTAAGATACTTGCATGTTTTATATACATTTATTTTTGTATAAAAAAAAAGAAAAAAAAAAAGAAAAGAAAGAAAAGAAAAGTAAAATTACAATTGCTCTGGCTTCAGTGGATCCAGCGTTTTTTTTTTGTTTGTTTGCAGTAGCTCCACATTAGTGATCACTGTTGCACGACACGACGGAAAAAAACAAAACAAATAAACTGCAAGAGCAACAGCGCTGAAACTTCCCGTTCTGTCTCAAACCCGCACACGCAGTCCGAGTGTCAGTCTGGGTCTCGCAAGCAGCTTGGAGGGGGAACAAAAGAACCCGCACGTACACTGCAGGCCTCGCTCAGGATGAGCAAATCGTGTCCCGGTCTTTTCTTACAGCACAAGAGAATACGAGTAGGAGTCCATGGAGGTGTGCTCGGATCGGTGACGCTGAAGTTTAACCCCCCAAACGCTGGCCCTCGCCCCATGGAAACCCCCCTGGGCGATCCTCAGGGAGGGGGTTGTAGTTCGGATCTTCCTCTGGTGTGTCAAACAGCATTTTACTGCGGAAAGGATAAAAAAAAACCCATAATATACCCTATTATACGACAGCGCTGATGAATTCTTGATTCTGATTGGTCAGAAAGTGTTGGTTAGTTTTCTATAGCAGCATCTCTGACAGTCATTCGATCTACAATTCTGATCACAGGATTACTTTAATGGATAGTGCACTATCATTTCTATAGTGACAACTTACACAGGGACTTGTATGGTGTAATTTTAAAAAAGTGGGTGGTGTAATAGGAATAAAACACTTGTGAACTCACAGAAAGGAAGGAGTTCTTAGCCATCTGCCTCCACCGGGTTGATTGGGAAATACATCCTCCAGGAAGAAATACACATGCCCGACTGCAATGCCTGCACAGAACAATAAAACATACCTACTCATACCCCTCATGAAAGCTATCTAATGGTCTACAATAACAATACTAACAAGCCTGAACTACTAGCCTCATTTGAACATGTACCTAAAAGGTCGACGATGATGGAGTTGCCCAGCAACAGGGAGAAGCCCATGAGGACCCACGGCAGGAAAGGGGCTTGAAAGTTGAGCAGGCCGAAGAAGTTCATGCGCACACTGGGGTTACGTCTGCTCCACACGTACACGAGCATGATAGTGAACGCCTGGCCTAGGAACACAAGACTCACAAACATGCCAAATATCTACATGTGTATTAAGGAAAAAAAAGAACATGCAACAAACTAGAGCTTCGGAAATAATTCCGATACCGGAGTTTCCAGCTTCACTCTTTCATGGCACGGAAGAGAAAAGTTGTAGTGGTGAAGTAAGCAATAAAACACTCCAGGATGTGCTATGATAGGAAAATGATCAATGCCTGGGTGGGTGCTGTGATGCGGGTTGATCTCTGCCTTTTATACCATAACAATTTGGCAAAAATTACAGACAAGGATACAGTCATGAGAAGGCCACCAAACAGGAACATGAAGACAAAGTCAGCGGTTCTGCCTCGGAACGAGCCCTCCTCCAGCATTCGACAGTAGCGGTATCTGTGATGATCAGGTTAAGGACTTTGGAAATGAGAAACTGATAGCATTCATCCAGACTACATGTTCCCCAGTCGTAAAAGTGAACACGTGATGAAGGATACAAAAATATCATGTTGAACAAGAAGTTGAAGCCAACGGGGCCGAAGAACAGAAAGTTGGTAACGAGCCGCCATACCTGCGAAGAAGGACGTACACTTTATTCAATGCTGACTTCTGAAAGAGTGAAATATCTGAGAAAAATGTGACACACTCACCTGGTAGTGCTTTAATATCAAATCAGGGTTGAAGTACAGCTGGAAAGGTGTAATGAGCTCTAATTGCTGTGGGGAGGAAATGTGTGTGTGTGTGAGAGAGAGATGATAAACAAAACCGCCATACTGATTTAGATAAACAACTAAACAACAGTGTGAGGAAATTTTGGTTCTTTGTATTTGGCCCTCGTTATTTGGAATGAAAATTATTCAGATTAAATCTCTGTTACACAGATGAATTAAAAGATTATGAAACCATTAAATGAATTCTCAAATCTGATTGGACAGAAAGTAGTGCAGCTTCTATACTTATTGTTTCTATAGTAACAACTTCCACAGGGACGTGTATACCATACACTCCATATAAACAACAACAACAACAACAACAACAACAACGCATTGTTGATATAATTGCTGACATGGTAAACTTTTCTGTGAGGACATGTTTATGTAGCATTTTTGGAAGCAGTCTCCAGTATCGGTGTAAACTTTAGAAAAGTTTACTCTTGTTGGTTACTCAATAACGTGCTTTTTTTTTTGGTCTTATTAACTTCAAGAGAGGTGTAACTGCATATAGCGGCTATAACATAACGAATAACAGGAAATAACGTCACGATGTTCCAGAACATGTATGTAAATGTATCTGTAAACGGATAAAAAGTACTGTATGATGCGTTGTTCTTTAATAAATAAATAAATAAATGGCAATTGTTAAACTTCTGGGTATAAGAGCAATAAAACACATCAGAGTGGTAACAGTAATATTGTTCCGCGTCGGGCCGCATCACGCCATCCTGTCGTTGATTAATTTCCTATGACAGCACGTCCCGAAGTGTTTTATGACGTATTTATGTAGTATTCTGTAAAAGTGAAAGATAAGTGGCTTGTACTGAGAAGCAGGTGAACTTTTTTCACTCAGGACCGTAATGTCATGAGAGCATCATGGCTAACACGCTGGAAATCAATCTATTTATTAGAACACCTTCATTTTCACTGTTATAACTCACAGCTGTTAGCTAACCGCTAAGCTAACTAGCTAGCAAGCAAGCTAGCTAGCTAGCTAACTCTCCGAAAACGTCACTCATTCTCCCTCCAAACCAACATTAAATGTTAAAAATATTAGATATTTTATGTATTTTACTTACAACAGCCGCTGTAGTAAGCACACAGGCAGTTGTGTACGTCCTCGTAACCACGGGGATCTGTAGATATTCCTGCTGGAATGTCTGGTAAGCCATTTTTTGGCCTGATGACTGTTACACTTCCGGTATCTCCTGACACGTCGTTACATAGAAAAACAAATATAGAGGGTTGGGCTTGAGATATTGACATCTCTTATTGGCTATTGAGAGAGCCCAGGGGCACGCGCAGCACTGTGATTGGTCGCCCAGCTGAGCATTCGATCGTTCTGAACCCTTTTAATTGGCTAAATCCCAAATTGCTCACTGCTTCCTTTTTATGTTGCCTGGTGGGGTAATGCGTGATACACTCTATGTAGTGCCCTACATAATGAAACAAGGATGTATTTGGGATTCAGCCTGCCTCCCGCTGCCTGTGTTTAAACGTTTAAGTGTCACTTTCTGATTCGTCCGGGTTACTGAAATATGGCTTTCTCCTATTGGTTCTCTGCTATAGGGAAATTTTTTTGGGGGGTGGTTATAGCCTGTTTTCATGGTGCGTTCATATTAATCAATTTTTTTCGAAACATTGCTAGTCGAGAAACAGGATACGAACACATCCTGACCACTAGAGGGCGGTGCACTGACGTCCTGCGTCATCGTCAAGGCCACGAAGAAAAGCGTTTGGCGCGCGGGCTTTGGAAATGGCGGAGGACCGCGAAACAAGCAGTGAGAAACTTTAATATTTTATAATTTTTATGGTCATATGTACATATTAGTTTCCTAATTAATGTGTCAGTCTGTTAGGAAGTTCTAAATTTCCTTCATATTCGCGTTTTAAAACGCTTCTGTGTGAATAAAGTGCGCGCGCGCGCTTGTTGGTTGTGCTGTTAGACTTCAATAAATAAAACAGTATATAATGTTTATTAAATTTTACATGTTTTAATAACATCTCAAAGTTTATTTGAAACTTGCTATAAAATTTAATTTTCCTTTACACATGTCAAATAAGATGAGATTTATCCATTTAAAAGTAATTTCCTGTAATATAGTAGGCTACAATATGCAAATGAAATGTTAGAATATTAAATATGTGCTAATTTGCATATTATTTTTTTCAGTAAATGTGCTTCTAACATTTTAGTTATTGTGATAACATGCTCAATTCACAGTGTATTTAAGATGTTCGTTTTATACCGTATTCATAGTGTGGTTTTGCTTTTTTTTTTTAAGTCACTAGAATGATAAGTGCATGTTGTATATAGTTTTATAAACAAAATGTCATTTAAAGGGAAATGGGTCAATTAGAGAAAAAGACTGATGTCAAAACTGACAGCAAAAACCAACAGAATTCCAGGAAACAGTTTGTCTTCTGGCTTGAAACATAACATCATATAACAAAATGTCAGAATATGGACTACATAATGTTATGTTTTGGGAAATAGGCCTTCCAACAATTTATGATTCTGTGCTGAGAGATTTAAAAATGGCTGTTGATCGTCTTCCTGAAAAATGAAATATGACATGCTAGCTGTAGTTATGTATGTATGTATGTTTTACATATTGTGGAAGTATAAACGTTATTGAGGGAAAATATTTTTGAGTTGGAAGCAAAGCCAGTGTTTTTGTCTGCTGAGCCTAGTAATAGGTTTCATCCTGTATTTGTTGGACTTTATCGACTGAATATCATACAATACATTGACCAATTAAGGTGTAAAATTTGCAAAAGCTAGCATGTTTAAAAATCCTTGATGAGGATAGTTAAGTAAAACTTGAACCTCTATTTTATTGTCCAGTTTACAAACATTGCATGCATGCTTATTCATTTTTGAGATTTAAAAAAAGGGAAATTCGTATAACAACCAACCATAAATGACCCCCTTACTGAGTAATAAGTCTGGCCACATCACACCACCCTGTCGTTTGTTTTCCTATAACATCATGACATACTTTTCAGCTGATTATATTTGTAATGTTCACGAAACAAGTTCGATCTTGTTATCACTTACTTTGTAGCAGTCTTCTGTTTATAACAGTCCTTCCCTCACCAGTCAGTCTTTTTCCTGTGTCATCGTCAAGGCCACGAAGAAAAGCGTTTGGCGCGCGGGCTTTGGAAATGGCGGAGGACCATGGCCTGGCCTGCCTGGGGCAGCCATGGCCTGAAGGTTAGAGAAGCAGCCTTGGGCCTGAAGGGTTGCC